>PVJD01006377.1:0-99341 GCA_004026545.1 Mormoops blainvillei
CTTTTAAGATTCTCTCTTTAGATTCAACCTTTGGCTTTGTAATTATGATGTGTCTTGGAGTGGGCCTCTTTGCATCCATCTTGTTTGGGACTCTCTGTGTGTCCTAGATTTGCATGTTTATTTCCTTCACCACATTAGGGAAGTTTTCTTTCATTATTTTTTCAAATAAGTTTCCAATCTTTCTCTTCTCCTTCTGGCATCCCTATGATTCAGCTGTTCGGAGATGTCACAGAGGCTCCTTAGACTCTCCTTGTTTTTTTGAATTCTGTTTTCTTCATTCTGTTCTGGCTGAATGTTTATTTCTTCCTTATGTTCCAAATCATTGATTTGAATCCCAGTTTCCTTCCCTTTATTGTTGGTTCCCTGTGGATTTTTCTTTATTTCACTTAGTGTAGCCTTCATTTCTTCCCTTACACTTTTGCCATACTCAGTGTGTTCTCTTAGTATCCCTCTCAGCAGTGTTTTGAACTCTGCATCTGATTGGTTGGCTATCTCCGTTTCATTTAGTTATTTCTTGGGGTTTTGTTCTATTTGTTCGTTTGGGCTATATTTCCTTGTCTCGTCAATTTGGCAGCCTCCCTGTGTTTGTTTCTGTGTATTAGGTAGAGTGGCTTTGGCTCCCTGTCTTGGTGCACCTGTTAAGTTATATGGGCTGGAGCCTTAGGTATCTGCCAGGGTGGGGCAACCAGCTTCACCACTTTGTGGCTCTATATGTGGGGGAGGGGTCAGAGTGGGGACAATGCCACTGCCTGGCTACTGGAGGTGTTCTCAGTGCTTGCCCCATTTCCAGTCACTTCACCTACTTCTGTATGTGACAGGTGCGCTTGTAGCTGTTGCTCTGCTGGTTAATCCCAGAGTGGGTGGGTTTGTGTACTAGGACCACGTAGGACCTTTGTATGAACTCTCCTCAGAGAACAACAGTTTCTTCTGCCATCCCCACCACCCCCTTTGATTTTTACAGAAAAAAGTTATGAAGTTATGAGGCTTTATTTTCCCAGTGTTGGAATCCTGCGCTGCACAGTCTGGCCTGGGCCTGGGATCACCTGCTCCAAAGGTATCCCTTCTGATTTCTATCCACATGTGAATGGTGGCCCACTCATTCTGCTGGCTGCCACTGCCGCCTCACCACATGGGCTTGCCACAGCCACACAGTGTCTTCTCCATGCTGGCTCCCTATCCCCGCCCCTCCTACTGGTCTGGATGAATACGGCTTCTTTAAATCCTTGGTTTTCAGGCTTCCATACAGTTGGATTTTCTGGCAGTTCTGGGTGTTTTTTGTTTTGAGGTTAGTTGTGATCCTTGTTGTGGTTATGCAAGGAGGTGAAGTGTGTCTACCTATGCCTCCATCTTGACCGGAAGTCCCCCAGCCACTCTATTTCTTTTGCTGAATTTAGTCTGTTTACATTAAAAGTTTTATTGACAGATATACTGCATTTTGTTGTTTTCTGGCTGTTTTGAAATTCCTTTGTCCTTTTTTCTTCTCTTGCTCTCTTCTTTTGTGATTTGATTTTCTGTAGTGGCATGCTTAGATTCCTTTCTCTTTACCTTTTGTGCATCTACTACAGGTTTTTGCATTGTGGTTATCGTGAGGCTTAAATAAAACATCATGTATTTAACAGACTGTTTTAAGTTGATAATAACAAGTTCAAATGCATCATAAAGCTCTACATTTTTCTTCTCTTTCCTCCATATTATGCTTTTATGTCATAATTTATATATTTTTTTATCTTGTGTATCAACAAATTATTGAAGTTATGGTTATTTTTACTACTTTTATCTTTTAACCTTCATACTAAATTTATAAGTAACCCACAACCATTTTGTTATTCTAAATTTAACTGTATATTTACTCTTACATGTGATATTTATATTTTCATATGTTTTCCTGTTAGTAATTATTACCTTTTATTTCAGCTTAAAGAAGTCCCTTTAATCTTTCCTGCAAAGGCAGTCCAGTAGTGCTGAATTCTTTCAAGTTTTGCTTCTCTGGAAAACTTTATTGCTCCTTCAATTTTGAAGGACAATGTTGCTGGGTATAGTATTCTTGGTTGGAAATGTCCCCCCCATCCCCCCGCTCTTTGACTATATTGTCACTCCCTTTTGGCCTGCAAAGTTTCTGCTGAAAAATCTTCTGATACTCATATGAGGGTTCCCTTTTATGTAACATATTGTTTCTCTCAGTTTTAAGATTTTTCCTTCTCGTTGTCTCCCTGAATTCCTTTTATTTGGAACACTCTAGGCTTCCTATATCTGGATATGTTTCCTTTCCCAGGTTAAAGAAGTTTTCAGCCAATATTTCTTCAAAAAGTATTGTCCCCTTATCTCTCTTCTTCTTGGACCCATATAATGTAAATATTGGTCCCCTTGATGTTGTCCCATAAGTCCCTTAGGATATCTTCACTCTTTATCATTCATTTTATTCCTTATGGTCCTCTGATTGGATTAATTATAAACCTGCCCCAAAGGCTGAAGCTTTTGAGATAAACAAATAATCTCCTTATAGGGATAGGGAAAGAAAGAGCCTTTTGGTCTGCTGCCTTTGCTCTGTGCTCTGAGGGGTTAGCCATGGTGAGCCATTTAAAACTGTCTCTTAGTTTATTATATCCTTGTAGGTCTCATGGATGCAAGCCCCACTGGCTTTCAAAGCTACATGTTTTATGGGCCCATCTCTCAGGTGGAAGTCTTAAAAGTTGGGATAACATATGTGGACTCCAAATCCTTCACTATTCATAGAGAATTTGGGAGTTTTCAGTTACCTCCTGGTTGTGCATCGCTGCACCAATGGTAGAGTGTGTTGGGATGGTGTCTCAGTCTCTCCTGTTTGGATGTCGGTTTTTTCACTTTTGCCTGATGTGTAGGAGCTAGTTTCTAGATTTCTTTCAAAGGGAACTGTTTCGTATATACCTTTAAATTTGATGTGCTCTTGGGAGGAGGTGAGTTCAGGACACTCCTACAATGCCATCTGGAACCAGAATCCATCCAAAACTTAGTGCTTTAAACATCACTTTATTATTAGCTTTCACAGTTCTTTGAGTTGACTGGACCTAGGTTGGTGGTTTATGTGGGATCTTTCATATAGTTGCAGTGCTTAAAATCAAACATCAGCTGGGACTGGAATCATATGAAAGACTGTTTTAAAGTGAGGTCTCATACGGCTTTTTAACTCACATGTTTGGCAGCTCTGTGATCCTCTATGACTGTGGCTTAGACTACTTACATGTCAACTTAAGGCTCCAAGTCTGAAGAAGTCAAAGCTGCAAAGCCAGTTAAGGACTACTCCAGGTCTTATCAAAGCAGTCACAGGACCTACCCAGATTCAAGAGCATTAGAAATAGACTGCACTTCTGTAATAATACAGAAGGACACGTGACAGATGATATTGTGGCCATCTCTTGAAAATATAATCTTTCATAGTCTTCCATATGGTCACAATTGCAAAAAACAAACAAACAAAAAAACCAAAAACAATATACAAATCACTGTTGCCTACAAGTTCCCCAAAGTCTTATCCCAATGTGATATTGGCTTGAAGTCTAGGACATCGTCATATAAATCAATTCCAAGTGCAGACAAAGCTCTTCAGTGCTGATTAAAAAATGTATATGAAAATCCGACAGGGTTAGAATAGTCATGACTATTTTGCCAAGCGGAAATATTTACAGTATGAGATACCAACTTAAATAAATCTACACTTAAAATAAATCTATATACTTAAAATAAATATACAATATTTAGGGAAAGGGAGTATATTTGTAAATAGTCAAAAAGGCTAATAAACGTAATACAGAGTCCAAACATAGAACCCTACATATAGGGCCAACCTGATTTCCAGCAAAGGTGCAAAGCAATTGAATGTGGAACAAAGATTCTTTAAATATTTGTCAATAAAGAAAATAGATACCTGAATGGACAAAATTTAATCTTAAGCCATCTCCCTCAGCAACTGCTCAAGTTGCTTTTGTTATGTAACACATAGGTTACCACCAATATCTAGACACTTAAAATAACAGTCATGTATTAACACACTATTTTGTGGATCAGCAATTTAAGTAGCATTTAGCTGGGCATTTTTTCTGCTGGATTCAATTGGGATCACGCACATTTATTTATTTATTTATTTATCCTCACCAGAGGACCTTTTTTCATTGCTTTGCTGCGGGGGGAAGGTAGAGAGAAAAATCCACATGAGGGAGAAACATTGACTGGCTGCCTCCTAAATGAATTGGACTGAGGATTAAACCTGCAAAATAGGTATCTGCCCTGACTGGGAATCGAACCCACAACCTTTTGGCTATGGGACAATACTCCAATCACCTAGTCACTGGCCAGGGCAGGGGTCATTCACATTTGATGACCTCACTCACATGTCTATCTCCTGGAATGAGGGATAACTGAGTCATCATCTTCTAAATTATCCTAAGCTTGTTCATGTGACAGAAGATCAGAAAAGCAGCAAACTATAATGCATAAGCATGATTCACGCCTTTGCTTGCATCACATTTGCTAATGTTCCACTGGCAAAAAAACAAAAGCAAAACAAAGGTCACTTGGTCAATCTGGGTACTGGGGTTAGGAAAGAGACTCTACCTTTTTGATGGACATGCTGTCTGACTGCAAGAGCATGGATGCAGGGAAGAAAAAAATTCTACAGGTTTTTTTTTTTTTTTTTTTTACAATCCATACATTCATAGAGCAGGAAGACAAAGAGTATTAAGGCTGTAAGATTTGAATAACACAGAAATTTTGTATGATTAATATTTGGAAAATTTGTCTTCAATTTTAAAATACAAATCTTCTAAATCAAATGTGATACAGTTATAAAAATTCATAATGATAACATGCAAAGTTATAAATCTAGTCTCAGCAAAAAACAAAACAAAACAAAAACAAAAACAAAAAGCCAACCACCAAAAAACCCCCTGCTCTTTTATAAACCTAAATTTTCAGGTCAAAATGCAGTAAGTAATATTTTCCAAAGACATTTTTGGAGATTTTAAAATGCTTCTAAATAATTTGCTGGTTGAAGAATAATTCATAGAAATTAGAAAGTGTTTTGAATGGAATACCAAATGCTATGACGTAGCTCATGTGAATTAGCTAAAGTGATATTTAGATGAAAACTTTAGATTTAAATGCATATATTAATAAAAGAAGAATGATGTTAAGTAATCTGTATCAATGCCCTCAAGTAAGTAAAAGAAGGAAAAAATTAACACAGGGAAAGGAGAAGGAAGAAAAAATAACAGAAATTAATGAAACAGAAACACAGGTTCATTAGAAAGGTTCAACGGAAACAAATACTAGTTCTGTAAAAAGATTATAAAATAGACAAGTCTCTTTCAAGATGGATCCCCTGCCAAAAAAAACAAAAGCATACACTATTTAGGAAAACAGGGAAATAAGTACAGATTCAGTAAGATTTTTAAAATGGAGAACTATGATTTATTTTTATGAGGCAACTGTAACCCTGATAACAAAACTAGACAGGGGCAATACATGAAAGGAACTACTGTTAATATCCCTTATGAATACAGATGTAAACATCAAAAATAAAATATTGAAACATGTTTGTAAATCATAACTGATAAACTCAAGAATATGTTGATATTTTTAAAAACTGTCAATGTAATTAACCATATAAACAAACATATGAAATGGAAAATACAGGATTATCCCAAAATAGGCAGAAAAAATATTTTCTAAAACTCAACAGTTGACATACTCTATATTGGAAAAACTTTTTTACACAAGAGCAGTATGAGAAAATTTTCTTAACTAATTGAAAGGAATCTACTAGACCTACAGCAAATATATTATATTCAATAATGAAATAGTTGTAATCCCCAAAGTAACAAAACAAGAACACCCATTATCACTACTATTATTAACTTTAGGTTCTAAATATTTTGATAAGGAATTAAGGAGTCTAGGAAATGGAAATGGAAAGAGGTGAATTTTATCATTTTCAGATCTGCATCAAAGACCTAAAACTTTCAATGGACAAAATTATTAGCATGAATAAGAAAGTGAAGCAATGCAAAATCTTACATGGATTCAAGACCAATAGAGAATTAACTTACATTTCTAAGTCAGCAAAAAACAAATTAAAGCATAATAGTAAATTATTATTATGCTACTGGACATACTATGAAGCCCAAGTACTTATAACAGTGTGGTATTGGCAGCAAATAGATGAACAGCACATAAAATGCAAATCCATAAAATTATTAAAAAATAGGTGTGAAAATATGCAACATTTAAAATAAAGAAAAAATAGATTGTTTAATAATGGTGCTGTAAAAATCAGTTTACTATAAGGAAAGAAATGCTATTAGGCTCCTATTTCACACTGTACAAAAACAATTTTCAGATATATTAAAGATCGAAATATGAAAAGTAAAACCTTAAAACAGAAGAAAATATAGGTAGACTTTTTAAATGTTTGGGCAACAAAGAACACCACTGACAAATGCAGTACGTAGGAGATAGTCAATCATGTTACAGTTAAAGGATTAGTATTTCAAATATTTAAAGGACTATAAACTAAGAAAAAGACGATCCAGTAGAAGAATAGACTTCTGGTCAAGGTGGAGGTGTAGGTAAACATGCCTCACTTCCTTGCACAACCACATCAAAATTACAACTTAAATATAGAACAACCATCACTCGGAATTGTCATAAATCAAGTTGAACAGAAGTCCGACAACTACGGAATTAAAGAAACCACATCCATCCAGACTGGTAGGAGGGGTGGAGAAACAGAGATGCAGAGATGTGGAATGAGCTGGTTCCACTGCCACATGTGGTGGATAAAAATCGGGAGGGATATCTCGGGAGTGAGGGGTCTCAGCCCCATACCAGGCCCCACAGCCCAGGGTTCCAGTGCCAGGAAGGTAAGTCCTTAACTTCTGGTTGTAAAAACCAGAGGGGATTGAGTTGGTGGAAGAAACTACTGAATTCCCAAGCAGTTTCTCTTAAAAGGGCCTGCACATGGACTTTCTCAGACTCACTTCCCCTTAGCTCCAGCACCAGGGTAGCAGCTTTAAAGGCACCAGTGGCATACAGGGAGGAACTGAAGTGTCTGACATTAGGGCAGGAACTGGGGGACAGCTTTCTTCCAGACAGAACTGCAAGCAAAAGCCATTGTTCCTTTTCTGGGCCCTACCTCTACAGAGCCACGGACCCAGTATGTGGGCACCATATGTGAGACTCCAAAAACCTGGCTCACACTGTTTGCCCCACCATGGTGATTCCCTGAGGTCCTGCCCCAACCAACTTACAGGCCTACCCAACCTGTTAACAGTGCTTTTCCATATGAATGGCTTGTCTTGGCTCATGCTTCAGATCTTCCTAAATCCTTTCAAACTAGCAACTGCAGGCCTCAGTTAGCCCCCATCCCCCATACCTCTTGCTAAGTGGCTGCAGGCCCAGCACCAGTAGCAACTGGCCTTGGTTCACAGCTTGGGCTGGCTTGGATACTTCCAAGCCTATCACAAGTAGCAGCTGTCTGCAGATCACTGTATAGCTTATGCCAAGTGGCCCCAGACAATGAAGCTCACCTTGGCATCCACTACCTGGGAAACCCCAGAGCATGTGTGCACAGTGGACAGCTACAGACCACATCAAAACACCACCAGCCAGCCGCCTCCACAAGCAACACACTCAAGGGGCAGATTCAGTGGGCTCCAGAGCCCTGAAGTTATGTCCTGCTCCATGGAGTGGGCCCTTGTACTGCTGATCCTCCATGGAGGGTGGAGGTTGGTGGTCAGTGGTCATTATAGCTGACTGGCCTGGGTAAATCCCTCCCATGGACCTGCCAGCAGCACTCAAGACTCAACCACAAGAGAAGGGTGTATTCAGCTCACAGTGAAGGCACACCTCAAGTACCCAGCTTGGGTGAGAGGGGAAGTTGGGCCACTGGGCCCTATAGGACACCTACCACATTAGGCCATGCTACCAAGAGAGGGACTCATAGCAGTTCTATCTAAAACATAGAAACAAACATAGGGAGATTGCCAAAATGAGGAGACAAACATGTCCTAAATGAAAGAACAGATCAAAACTCCAGAAAAAGAACTAAACAAAATGGAGATACATAATCTAAATGTAGAGTTCAAAACAATGGCTATAAGGATGTTCAAGGAACTTAGTACCTCTACAACATTAAACAGATCCAGACAGAAATGGAGAATACACTTATTGAAATAAAGAACAAAAGCAAGGGTGCCTAGCTTGCAGCCTGCAGGCGACATGTGGCTCAGGATGGCTATGAATGTGGCCCAACATGAAATGGTAAATTTACTTAAAACGTTATGAGATTTTTTTTTTGTGATTATGTGTCACAATGTATTTAATGTGTGGCCCAAGACAACTATCCTTCTTCTAGTGTGGCCCAGAGACACCAAAAGGTTGAACACCCCTGATTTACAGGGAATCAACAATAGAGTAGTAAATGAAGCTAAGAATCAAATCAATGATTTGGAACATAAGCAAGCAAAAAACAACCAATCAAAACAAGAAGAAAAAAGAATCCAAAGAAATGAGGATAGTGAAAGGAGCCTCTTGGGGCAGCTTTGAGCATACCGACATTCTCATCATGGGGTGCCCAAAGGAGAAGGTAAAAAGCAAGAAACTGGAAATCTATTTGCAAAAATAATGAAAGAAAACTTATCTAATTTGGTGAAGGATATAGATAGGCAAGTCTGGGAAGCACAGAGTGTCCCAGACAAGATGGACGTAAAGAAGCCCACATTAAGACACATCATAATTAAAATGCCAAAGGCTAAAGACTGAGAGAGAATCTTAAAAGAAGCAGGAGAAACGCAGTTAGTTGCCTACAGGGGAGTTCCTATAAGACTGTCTACTGATTTCTCAAAAGAAACTTTGCAGGCTAGAAGGGATTGGCAAGAAATATTCAAAGTCATGAAAAGTGGGGACCTATAGCCAAGGTTGTTTTACCCAGCATTTAGAATCAAAGGGCAGATAACGAGCTTCTCAAATAAGAAAAAGATAAAGGAGTTCATCATCACCAAACCATTATTACATGAAATGTTAAAGGGGCTTATTTAACAAAAAGATCAAATCTGTGAACAATAAAATGGAAAAAATACATATCAACAACTGAATTTAAAAAAACTAAGCAAACAGAAGAATGGAGACAAAATCATGGATATGGAGAGCATTTTGATGGCTGCCAGATGGGAGGAGGTTTTGGGGAAATGGGTGAAGAGGTGAGGGGATTATGAAGTTTACACAGGTAGTTACTGAATAGCCATGGGGATATAAAGTATAATATAGGAAATGGAGTAACCAAAGAACTTATATGCATGACCCATGGAGATGAACAAAGGTGTGGGATTGCCTGAGGGAGTAGGGGAATGGGGGTGGCTGTTTGGTGTAGGGAGATAAAGGGCGAAAATTGGGACAACTGTAATAGCATAATCAATAAAATATAGTTTTAAAAAAGGAAGAAAAATAGGGAGATGACAGTAAAAAATTATAGGGAGAAAAAGTGGTCCATAAACATAAACTGGTGCTCAATCTCACTAGTTATCAGAGAAGTATAAAATAAAATCAAAACAATCAACTCTATTGAGCCCACTAGATAAGAGAAAATGTACATCAGTTACTATTAAGTGTTGGTTCTGGCTGTGGGGTAATGAACACTCGTGCACTGCTGACAGGTCTACAAACTAATGGAGGCTCCTGGGCGAGCAGACAGCAGTGATACAGCCAGGCTGTCACCTAGAAGAAGATGGCAGGATAATTCAAGGAGTTTTGATCTACAAGGAGACTATTTTTGGAGATACGGGCAAAGGAGCTGTTACCCACCCCCAACAAACTGGAAGGGACAGTGAAGGTTCCTGGGACCCAGAATGAGCAAATCTTATAGAGGCTGTCTTGAGGAGCTGTGTCCTTCCATTGAGGGACACAGACACCAACCTTGCAGAGAGTAGAGCCAGGTGAATACCTGGACCACACTCTCCCTCAGGTTTTCTGCTGGGGTTCCCTGATGGATATACCTTATCAGGAGCTGAAGGGTCCACCGATGTTGTTCATATTTTCAGCTTCCTAGGGAGTGGTTTGGAGGGAGAAAGTATCCAGAGTGGGGGTGGCAAATAGAAAGTTTTTGCAACATAAATAGTGAAACTGAAAATATTTGTGCCTTACAAGTATGTATAGTGCAAAGTTATTGAGATGAAAAAGTCAGAAATAACTCAAAATTTTATCAATGGACAACAGGAAGGAAAAACATGGGACAGACATACGGTGGAATATTATAAATTAGTTAAAAAGAACTAATGATGTCTTCACTTTTTAACATGAATGCATCTCAAAACAGTGTTGAAGGAACGAGCAAACTGCAAATGAAGCAACCTAAGTATAACTCTGTATTAGTTGGGAATGCCTTTGGCACCATAAACAGAAAACCCAGTCATGGTGGTTTATAGGAAATAGGGGTTTATTTTCTCACACAGCAGAGTCAGGCCATCCAGGGCCGGTACAACTGCTCCAGGACATATACAAACAGGGTTTTTTCACTGTTTTTGGTACATGGCTCCATCTTATGGCTGCCAGGTATTTGGTAGCAGCCCCCTTTTATGTGCTTAAAATTGAATTACTTCAGGTTATGTAGCAAATCCAAGTTAATCTTGACTTTCCATCCATGCTTTTAGTACTAGTTGTAGTATACACAAAGTAGATAAATATTTGGGAAAATGAGACAACTGTACTTGAACAATAAAAAAAGTTAAAAAAAATCAAGTGAATTTAATGAATAAAAAGCTGAGAAAATGTATACCTCCCAGATGGATATACGCTGGTGCCCATGTGTTTGTGTAAAATGTTTCAGGGAGATAAGGTTCTCTCTGTGTCTGGAGAAGGTGAAAGTGTTTTAGGGTAGGTATGAAGCAAGACAGTCTGACCGAGATTGAGTCACACACCTCCTCACACCTCCATTAATCTTAATCAATGGAACAATAAGAATGCAAACTCTAGCTTTCTCCACTATCACATATGGGTTTAATAAATCTAACTTTATAGACGAGTGGCTTCTACGTCCAACATGCAGCTGACTGCACATCTCTGCATCTGAGTATGGTGCTATCTGTTAAATGGGAAGAGAGAAAATAGAGGAAGTATTATCAGATATTTACTGTCTGCTTGACCTAGTACCTCTTTTTACCTTATGGATTATGAATACATCTGTTGCAGTTTTGAGAATTTAAGCATTTTTAATTGTGTCACTACATGATAGAAAATACTTCCCTTAAAACAAAACATATTATTTTAATAAATAAACCATAATCCTGGCAATTAGAAATATCTGACTTTTTTCTCATGTACAGTATCATTTTGGTGCAAGGCATGGTAATAAATGCTTTATGGTGAACTAGCTAAATGACTGGCATATAGTAAATGCCCAGTTAAAGATAATCATTTGTAGTATGTTTATCACTGGTATTCTCATATTATAGAAATGAGACTTAGAGTGCTTAGGTCTAGAAACTGCACAGCTAGTAAGTGGCAGAGCTAAAGCTGGAACTGAGGTCTGTCTGGCCGTTAAGTCTGCATTAATCACAAAACTATACCTAATTATAACCATTTTTCTGTCATTGCATTTGATACTTTAACCATAACCTAAGCTCAGGATGATTTTTTATCTTTTGGCTTAGAATACTAAGTTCTAGAGAAAATAATTATGAATAATAATCATATTTCATGACTCTTGCAAGACACTCTTGGTCAGCGACAACTTCGAGAAGCAAATTCAGAGGTGAAGACTGGCATACGGGACATCAGTTGGGAGCACTCTGGAGAGCAACACCTATTTAAGGGGAAGGAGAGAAGCAGGATTGGGCCGGGGGAGAAGATGGACTCTGATACAATCTCACCGAAGGCCTCAGCCATCACTACCAGGGGCTCTGATGTAGGATGGTCTTTCAGAGTTATCTTGAGTTGGGAGGAGGGCCCCTGAAATTGGGACCTTTAAGTTCCTACATTAATTAGTCATTCCTGGGAATGGGACCTGTTTTTGGGAAGGCAGCTTTCTTTAGTAGAGAAAATGCACCAAGAGGGCTATCTGCTGGCTGCACTTCCAGCAGCAGTGGGAGTAAGTCCTTTATTCCTGAAGGGAGATCTGGAACCCACATAACAGCACCCACTTCAGTAGACAAAACCTTACTATGAAGAAAATCCACAATTTTTCTTTCACTCTGTGATGCTATTCCTATTTTGTTTAGGAACTGATTTAAAGACTTTGCATAATAACTCTAATCTTTCATGTATCCAATCTTGGTAAGCCACAGCTAACCATGAGTGCTACTGTAATAACGCCACTAGCCTTGACAATTGATTGTAATATTATCACTAACATAATGATTAATTGTAATATCACCACTAACTAGATAGTTGCAGTATTACTGCTAAAGGTTACACTGGGGGTGGGAGATATTGTACATATCCAACTCCCAAACTTGGTTTAACACTAATAAACCTTGAATCCGTGATGAGCAGTTTACTTTAAGTCTGGTCTAAATCTCTTCCAGAAGATTTCACACATTAGGAACTTTGTTTATTTTCCCTCTGGTAGCTGTTTTTTGTAGGAGGGCACTGGTTGAGGTCGAGCCCTACTCCCACAAGAAAAGATAAGTGAATCTATTTCCACATTCTCAACTGTGGAAATTTTTAAAAAATGCTCAACCACACCCTATCCTATGAAACAGTCTCAGCAAGTGGTTTCTTAAAAAAAAAAGCTTATATTCTTAAAACACCAGGAATCCCATTTTTTCTCTTAATAGTAACCAAATATTGAGGTTTTCTGATCTCATATAAAACACATAATGTATGGGTATAGTCTCTTAAATACAGGGTTGGGCAAAAGTCAGTTTACAGTTATGACTATGCAAGACAAGAGTTTATTCTTGTATTATTATTTATTATTGTATTATTTATTTGTATTCTAAATGTAAACTGACTTTTGCCTACCCCTGTATGCTAAACACTTAGTAATTGTGTGGAGAGTTGAAATGTCATTACTAGTAAGTTTCCCAAAATATTATAAAATATTGGCAATAACTGAACATTAAGAACAATTCTATCAGATCTCTGAATGTGGGATCAAAAGCAAAACTGCTTAACGAAGGATTCAACTTGCCTAGTGAGCACTGATGCTCTTACATAAAGCCCCTAAGGTTTTGTTCTAATTTCAGAATTCCAAATTGGATCCATTTCTGAAGATGGCATTATTCTGATTCATTTAGTCTTAGAGGTTATCTTCTTTGCAGATGAGGAAACCATGACCCAGAGAATGGACAGATTATTGACAACAAGGCTAGAGGCCAGCTATCTTCTGCTCTCACTGTCAGCAGAGAGGTGAAGGGCAGGGTAGGGGTTGAGAGGGAAGGGGCGGCATGTAACAGTAGATCCCGTATTTCAAAAGGAAAAAAAATAAAGATGATTAAAGTGTTAGAAATATTCCAAGAAGGAAGTTCATGGAAACAATTATGAAAGATTAGTTGAGAAGAAAAAGGTGAATAATACTGTCTTATTGAGATAAGTCCAGAGATGGTGTCACTCTTAAAAATGTCCTTATTTTTCCTCCTTCCAAAAATGTTACGCTGTATTAAAAACCTGTTCATTTTGTTTAAAATACTGACAATATAAACTTACAGGTAGAGAAATATAATAGAGCATTACTCAAATGGTTCATAATTAGTGTTTCTAATAACTAACAAATGTGTCACATAAGTCCAGTATAACATTTTTATTGGCACTTGAAATAAATGTATTACTCACTAGTGGATGTGCCAAAAGGAAAATCCCCACCCTACTTCCACCCCCACTGAGCTACAAATGATTATTTATTAAGTAGTGACAGAGTGGCTTGCAGTACAAAACAGAAGTCATCATGGTTATCTGTGTTCTCAAATATTAACTTTCGCAGTGTTAAGATCAAAAAAAGTTTGGCACTATAAAATCATTCCATTAAAAAAAACCCTCAATTTTGATCTGGTGCTTAAAATTGTAGCTGGTTTCATTTTTGAATGATATCCTTTTAGACTTTTAAATATCCCATTTCCCATATTTAATAAATATAATTAATTAAAATTAGGTGTCAGCTGAAACACTTTGAACAGGAAAGTTTTAAAAATTAATAGTGTAGCCTAGATTTACCCATCATTTATTTAGTCCTCACATATCCTGGTCAAACCTAGATCTTTGCCTTTTGTTTCCAATAGACTTCAGGTAATCTTAGAATTTCAGCATCTTATATCAAGCTGGAGCTAGGTAAAGCTTACGTGAAAAGTATGCACCTGATGTATCTGTCTTTGAAAAAAATCTTGCACACTGTTCTGGGCCAACCACTATACTAAGTACATAGCAGGTACCCTAGACATACTGATTAAGGAGTTTCACTGACAGGATGAAAGTGTGAGGAGCTCCATGAATGTACTCCCTAGAGAAACAAGCAAAACTAGAGAAAGCTATAAAAACACAACCTTTATTTGAAGTCTCTGGAAAGAGTCCTAAGGGTTCAGAAAAAATGAAGAAACAGTTATTCAAGGAAACCTACTAATAATACTAAGCCATGACCCATTCCTTCTCTTGCTGCCAGCCCTCCACGCCAGTCCCGAATCAGCTCAGCTGAGCAGAGAAAATCCATTCTCGGCATAATGTGGCCAAGAATATGGGGTTTCTTTTCCTCTCACTTCTGAACAACGGTTATCATCTCTCATCCGAAGGCAAACTGAGAGTAGTTCATATCCCCTGCAGCATGGCTAAATGATTGTGTCTGAGAGGTAGAGAGCTCTTCCACTGAGCCCAGTAAGATGAGGACTACCCAGGAATGGCAGGCCAGAATATGGGGACTCTGACCTCCCTCATCCCAGCTCACTCATAGGGCACAGCAGTGGGAAGCAAACCCAGAGGATCAGAGGCTACTGCCCTACCCAGCACCCAGAGTAGTAGTTCAGAGATTCTGCCCACAGGGAGAAGCAGTTCATAAGAAAGGAGAGCGTAAAAGTTCTCCTCAAAGGAACTGACTGTATTTGAAAAAGAATGTGGAGAAAAGTAAGTCTAAGGGCACACTTAAACACAAATCTCTTAATTGGAAGGTACAAGCTAAATTGCAGGTCTGCTAGTTTACCAGAGAAAATCAGGGAATAAAACAGCTAAGAAGGGCCCTCCTCTGGTCAGAATAAACCTCAAAAGGTAGTCCAAAAACAACCCCTGCCCAGATTTAATTCTATCAGACTGCTGAGCAATTCACACCAAAACAATGTCCAAATAAATAAACAAGTAAATAAATAAATAAATAAAGCAATCAACCAGTAACTGATGGAATCAGACGGTGAGGTGTAGTACCAACTGAGGCCAACAGCTTTCCAGAGAGATCAGGGGAAGAGACTGTTAAAAAGCACCCTGTTAAAATCACTATCATCTGCCCTAGCTGGTGTAGCTCAGGGGACTGAGAGTCGGCCTATAAATCCCAGTGTAGCAGGTTTGATTTCCCAGCCAGGGCACATACCCGGGTTGCGGGCCAAGTCCCCAGTAGGGGGCGCTGGAGAGGCAACCACACAATTGATGTTTCTTTCTCCCTCCCATCCCCACTCTAATAAAAATTCATTGTCATCCCAGGGTGACTGTGTACCCAAGAGTGTAACCTCTGAGGGGTGACATCAGGGGCTTTGTACTTTAGGGAAAACAGACTTTACTAAAATAATCCTGCCAAGTCACTCAAGAAATAAATGAACAAACAGCATGGGGGGAGGGAAAGAGGAATTGCTTTCCAGAATTGTTATATTATCTAAAATATCCACTTTTGAACAAAAAGTTATGAGACATGAAAAGAAACAGGAAAATGTGATCAATGCAAAAGAAAAAGAGCAGGCAACAGAAACTAACTGTGACATGAACAACATGTCATATTTTATGAAGACTTTCAAAGAAGTCATTATAAATATGTTCAAAGCCCTAAAGTAAACCATGCTTAAAGAAGGAAGTTATGAAGAAAATAAAATGTCTCATCATAACCCTGGCCCGGTATGGCTCAGTTGGTTGAGCATCATCCTGTAAACTGAAAATGTCTTATCATAGAGAATATCTACAGATAGAAATCATAAAGAAAGAACCAAATGGAAATTCCAGAGGTGAAAAGTACAATAACTAAAATAAAAAATCCACTATAGTGGCTCAACAGTAGATTTGAAGTGGCAGAAGAATCACTGAACTTGAAGACAAAAAGAAAGGAATAGAAAAATTCATTCAAAGAAATAATGGCTGAAAACTTTCCACATTTGATGAAAAACTTTAATCTACACATCCAAGAAGCTCAATGAAATCCAAGTAGGATAAATGCAGAGATCCAGACCCAGAGAGAAGATAATAAGAATGCTGAAAGACAAAGAGGACACCTTGAAACCAGCAAAATGATTTGCCACGTACAAGGGAACCCAATGAGATCAACAGCTGAATTCTCATTTAAAAACAAAACAAAGCAAAACAAAAAACATGGAGACTAGAAAGCAGTAGGATAGCATGAAGTACTGAAAGAAAATAAAAACCTGTTTACTTGTAATTTTACATTTAGCAAAACTTTCTTTCAAAAATGAAGGTAAAAAGAAATGTTCAGATAAACAAAAAACACAGAAATGCTAGGAGCCCCATCTTACAAGAAATACTAAACAAAGGTTTTTTAGACAGAAAGTAAACCTAGTTAGAAATCTAAATCCACACAAAAAAACCAAAAAGCAGTGGTAAAAGTAATTATGTAACTATGAAAGACAACATAAATGTATCTTTTCTTCTCTTAGTGATTATATGTGTACATAGGTATATGTTGGGCTTATGCCTGATAGAAATGTATTATATTTGAAAATAACAGCACAAAGGAGGTGAGTGGGAGTAGTGTTGTAGTGAAGCATGGACATAACACCAGATGGTAATTTGAACCCACAGGAACAAAAGAAGAGAAAGAGAACTAGAAATGGTAAATACGAATGTAAATATAACATTCTATAAGTATTAACTTGATCGTTTTTCTTTTGTTTTTCTAAGAATAGCACAGGAAATTAAGAAGCTAAAGAACTGATATGTATAGCCCATGGACATGAGCTAAGAGTGTGGGGATGATGGGATGGGGTGCAGGGCAGAGGGAATAAAGTGGGGAAAAATGGGATGACTGTAATAGCATACTCAATAAAGTATACCAAAAAACAAGACATAATCTCATCTAAGATTTTATTTTTAGACAGAGGGGAAGGGAGGGAGAAAGAGAGGGAGAGAAACATCAATGTGTGGTTCCTTCTCACGTGCTCCCTACTGGGGACCTGGCCCCTCAACCCAGGCATGTGCCCTGATTGGGGAATCAAACCAGCAACCCTTTGGTTCATAGGCCGATACTCAGTTCACTGAGCTATACCAGCCAGGGCTCATCTAAATTAAAAATTATAACACTGTACTGTTTGATCTGTAACATAATCTGCACATTGTTATGCAAATTACATAATTTGCATAATAGTAGTAGAAAAGATGGAAGACAGAATAGAGCTATATAGGAGTAAAGTTTCTATATGTCACCGGAATTAAGTTAGTATGAATCTAAAGTAGATTCTAGTAAATCGAGATGTATATGCTAAGCCCTGGCACAAGAAAATAACTCAAAAATATGATGACAAAAATCATTAAAGAGGTTTTTCTGTATGAGCCATATAGAAAACAAAAGTAAAGCAACAAATATCTCTGTCTAATATACCAATAATAACAATGAATGTGAGTGGATTAAACAATTCAAAAGGCAGAGTCTGTCAGGATAAAAATTTAAAAATAACTGCTTTTAACTATGTGACCTTAGATTAGGGTGCTGAATCTGAACAGCCACTCTTTTGTGTAAATAAATTTTATTGTACCACAGCTACATCTATTAACATGTGTATTGTCTACAGGTGCTTTTTTACAACGGCAGTGTTAGAAGTTGTGACACAGGCTATATGGCCTGCAAACCCTACAATATTTACTATGTAGCCCTTTACACAAAAAAAGTTTGCTGACTTATCTGAAAGAAACCCACTGTGGCAGTTCTTCAACTGATTCTGTTTCCCAGGGCAATAAAATGCAAAGTCATTATTTAAGAGTGAAATGAGAAGGTCTTAGAAGTTTGAGGATAGAGAAGCATACATAGTTGTCTACTGAAAAGGTTGGTGAATATACCAGAGAAATGTAACAGATGCCAGACAGCACTAAACATACCACTTAAAAGTAGTGGCAAGCAGATCTGGATTGCTTTTGACATGCAAATATATCAAAAACCACTGAGAACGTGAATAGAAACCCAGCCACTGTAACAAACTATAAGACTTGCCCCTTCAATTGTCCCCTTATGGTCAGTAGCATTTAAATATCTGCTATCCTACAATTTTTGGAATTCCCATACATGGTTAGTCCCTGTCTAAACAGCAGTTAGAAAGCTCCTCATGTGAGAACCTATAAAAGTCTGATGCCTCCCTCTCTTACTTCAGAGTGGCTGTAAGAATTTTTCTCTAGTTGTCTCTTCACTGGGTGTTCATAGATTCAGTCCACTCTCCTGGTTATACATCATAATTACTACTTTGGGTTGTCTTTTAGCTTTATAAATATAATTCCCACTAGCAATTATTCTCTTGACTAAACTCAGAAATTCTCCTGGTGTCTCCTCCTAATGAGAGTACTATCAAGTCATAAAAAATTCGTGCAACTTTTTCTATATAGTAAAAAAAAAGAACAAAACTAGTGGCAAGTGAGCATGCTTCTCTTTCAAAGATATCTGCATCCCAACAGGTGCTTTTTATGGATTTTTTGAATTCCCAAGTTGGTTCCAAAGTTCTAAGAACATTTCTGATTTCAATCAATTAAAAATTAAATACCAATTAATAAAAAAGGTTTTACTACTTCCAAGTGCATAAAATTAGAACTTAGTTTACAATATTTCTTTCTGTAGCTTTAAGGAGGTTTCTATGGAACTTGTTTTGAGACAAGAAAAATAATTTGCACTGAGCAATCTTGTATAGGAATGACTGTTCTAGGAATTAATACCCTCCTCATAGTAAACCACTGTAATCAAGTCAAATAGAGTAGAAAAAGGCTTATATGTTAGGAAAAACAACAAATATCAAACTATTTGGATAATCTTATTTACTCTATTGATACTTTACCTATGAAGAAAAAAATTAATCACAATAAATGCTGCCCTACTTATTCTGTCTGTAACCTGAAAATTATACTGTGTGTCAAGGGAATAAAAATATACTCAAAATATGCAGATGCAATGGACTTTTTAGTATTTCTTTCCCCTAAGTAGCTAATTATATTTGAAGTACATTAGGGCAGATCACTATTTTAAGGAATGCTGTGATAAATACCCTCTTAATTTTCATTTTAATGGGTTACTCTTTTATTTGAGAGATGCACAGTTTGGTTTGATTAGAGGAAAAAATAGTGAACCATCCAGCCAATAGAAGAAATATAATCATCTTTAAGATGAACTGAAGTGAAAGACTATTTTAAGTAGATAATCAGGCAGTACGTCTGTCATTTTACTACAGTTTTTTAAATATTTTATTTATTTATTTTTACAGAGAGGGGAAGGGAAGGAGAAAGAGAGGGAGAGAAACATCCATGTGTGAGAGAAACATTGATTGGTTGCCTCTCTCACTCCCCCAACTGGGGACCTGGCCCACAACCCAGGCTTGTGCCCTGACTGGGAATTGAACTGGTGACCCTTTGGTTCACAAGCTAGCACTCAATCCACGGAGTCACAACAGCCAGTGATTCCTACAGTTTTTTTAAGGAAATTAAAATTAACATTTATTAAGTACCTTCTATTTACCTAACTACTATGTTAGTAGTGAAATGAATGTTAAAAGAAGTAACTATTCTATTCATATTCTAGTTCAGTACTAAGTCTTGAACTCATTTAAATGAGGGATATCAGAAAAAAATATATCTTTCTATGGCACTTAGGTTAAAATGTCAAGTACCAATCTTTACAATGATATATGGTTGAGTATATTCTCAGAAACAGAATGATGATTCAAGTCTTGCTGCTTTGGAAACCAAGAGCAAAAATGGCTACTAATCACAGTTCTTTATATTGCTTGCTCTTCCTTTCCACACTTTTTCCCTCTGCTTGATATTTATCTTTCTGTGATTACAGATCAACTGTGTCTTTTCCAAGTATGGTATTAAGTCAAGCAAGATTTAACTATTATAGTCTTTGCTAAATTGGGCCCACCCTTTGATTAACATCACTATTAAAATCTGAATATTTTGATTTTGAGAAAAAAGAAAAATTGTCTATTATTTATTTAGATTGATATGAGAAATTACATGCCAAATGTCTTTCATTTTCTTAACATCCTCAAGAATGTCACACACAGCACATGTCATACATTCCTGTTATGTACATACATAAATTTTCTTCTTTTTGTTTACATTTCAAATGCTTTCTCTAGACATTTCTCTATTCAAAGATTTTACATTTTATCTTTATCCTGTAAATTCTATGGAATACTTTCAAAGTTAGTAATTTCCTAATAATGTTATGTAACTACAAAACTAATAAAGAAATACCTTATTACATAATAATGAAAGGGAAAAATATGGACTAAAAGAAAGCTATTGATTAATGAACACTACAGACTTTGAAAGATCCACTGTGACAAATGAACACACTTTTTTAAATACCAAAGAATGTCAGATAAAACTTTTATTTTTAATGTGATTTAGCATCATAGGATCAAACTTAAGAAGTACTTATAACTTACTGCTTGATCAAAATTAACGTAACACAATGCAATATACAGATCATGTATCATAGAAATGTATACCTGGAACCTATATGACCCTGTGAGCCGATGTCACCCCAATAAATTTAATTAAAAATTAACACAAAATATAACAAATCAAAATTTTAGCTCAAACTGACAAACTGTTTCTAAAGAAAAACTTCCTGCTCTATGCTATCATAATTTTTCCTGTGGAGTATTGGCAAAGAATGTAGTTACATTGGGCCACAAGTGGTTAAAAGTAACATTTTTAAGGTAATTTCAATAAAATATACATACATTATTCAAAACAAATATTAGGATTACTTTCTCAGGAAAGTTAGCTTGCAAATGAAAAGAAGAAATCCAAATCCGCATACTGTAATAGCTGTCCTCTTCAAAATTCTGCTATTCCATGTAGATACTTCTTCTGCTAATGGCATATGAGTTGGATCATTTTCTCTCTCATTTTGCAACTAATATTTTATATGAGAAAAAAGTTAATGTACAGTACACTAAAAACAGAATTATATTTGATTAAAAAATATAATATATCCATGTTAATGCATGATTTAGACACAGTCAATGCAAGATTCTTATGGAAGATTTAAAGTGACCACATATGTCTTTAAATAGTCTTTCTTTCACCAGGATCCCATTATAGTAAATCAATACTTTCAGATTAAAAATAATTGCTCTAAACTTACTATATTTTAATATCATATTTTTATGTTATGAGATAATGTTAAAGTTTCTATTACTACCTAAGAAATGAGAATTGTATTTTTTTCCTTCTGTTTTAAGTATCAATTGATTTCTTACAAAAAAGTTAACTGTTCTTATACCTATAATATGTAAAATTTAATGAAATCTGTAAGATTTGACACTAACACCAGAAATTTAATCCTCTATTTAAATATAATTGTAGGAACAAACGTCAATAAAAATCTAAGTGGTTCTTCTAGTGCTTTTCTGCAATGAAAGTACATGACCCAGTCAGTGTCTCAACTTGTATACACAGATGTTTCTTGCTAAAGAAGTTCCCCCAACTCATGTGCGTGTGTGTGCCTATGACACAGTATGAGAGAGGAAGAGGGAGAGAGAGAGAGAGACAGGAGACAGTTGTTGAGCAAGGGTAGAAGAGGGCGAATGAGCAGAAACCAAAAGATCCTTGAAAGATAAAAACAATCAGGCCCATTTATAGAGTGATATTTATTGGAAGCATCCTGTGCTGGAGTGGTGACAAATACTTTCATCTTTAGCAAGAACAACTACTTCTAAAATCTACAGTGTAAATATTTAATTTAAAAAGCCTGCAAAACTAATTTTAAATTTATAGTAGAAACGGACTTCAGTGCCAATCTCATTAATACTGTATTCTTGGTCTAACTTCCAAATGGCTTCATTCAGCAACAGATTCCTTTTTGACACTGATGCTCCGTTTACTGAATCCTGAAAGTCATTCCTTTTATTAACCAATTGCTTAGAATGACCCTTTCTGACAGGAGCCTGTCAGTGTGTTGGTTTGAAAGAGAGTGATGTGGTGCTAAAGTCCAGCCTTGACCTCTCTCACCCTCTCTCTGTGTTACCTCCTTCATATACTTATGATAACTCACATGGTTCTTTTTAAAAATTCCCTTCAGTTATTATTGGTAAACTTGGAAATGGCATAAGGTAAACAGGCACGATAGCATATTTCCAAATTTGGAAACCTTCATAGTTTTTAAAATCAAATCTCACTATGGTGATTGCTACTTGTGTAAGACTAATCCAGAAAAACCAATGCACTAGCTTGCTCCAAAATTAATACTTTCCTGCCCAAAGAACTGTAGCTGCTATTATTATAAACCAATAAATGTGTTTTCAAGGCTAGTCCTCATACAGAAATGTACAGATTCCAGGTAGAGAAAATCACAGAAAAAGGTCTTCCATTTCGCTAAAGAAAGCTAAAATTTCTGTTTACAGTATATATTATTAAAATAAATATGGTAACTGATTTGCTTATTTATGTTTTAGAGTCAAAAATCACCCTTTAAAGCAGTGTTTCTTACTTTCATTCCTTTAAGAAAAATCTGGCCTCTCTTCCTAATTTCATCTCAATCCTCCAACCCCATCCCCAACATGTTTTTAGTTCATCTTGAAGAATCCAAATAATTATAAATCTGAGGCAAAGATGTTGGGGAATTCCCCACACTAAACATTAAACATTGATGCTTTGCAGAAAGTATTTTTATAAAAATCCTTCCCAATTTCCTTTGGAGTCCCATAAAAAAATACCATACTAAGTAAAATCAATACCATTTTCCTTAAATCCCTCTGCACAGTGCAGGGATTGAAGATGAACAGTGCTATCATTTTCAGGTTTTCAGCAAGTCAGGCCCTCCCCAGCCTGTGTGGCACAACTTGCCTGTCAGCATTGTTACGTTTGTTGAATGAACAAATGTGAGATGATACAATTTCTAAGATGCCTCCTTCTCTGGAATGGAATTATCATCTACAATAATTTTGAAATATATTGCTCATTTGCTCCATTTGAAATAATTTTATTTCCCTATTTTTTTGGTAGAATTTGCTTCACAACTTTCTACTCACTTTTTAAAAAGACTCCTTTTGATGGGAACATCTGTTAATAGCTAGAATGACAAATTATCTGGAACATGCATAAAATTTATTCTGAGGAAAAATTTTAAATGAAAATACTGAAATATTAAATAATTTATGGATTGATTCTATAAAAATTTAATGCATAATCTAATGTCCACATCATATATTTTTAAAACTTTATATATATTACACTTATTTATAAATAGACTTGGAGGACCCAGAAGTGAGTTCTTTAATCAGATGAAAGTGTTCTTGTTTCTTACCTACCTTCAAAAGAGTTCCCTATTTTGGGAGCTTAGATTTTGTTACAGCCTATTTTCTTAAAGAGGTAAAAATCACCTGTCTTTGAAGCCAGGTATATACTTGTATGTGCAAATGGGAACAAGAATTTAAAGAGTCCATACTTTTTTTTGAAAAAAAGGTACATTACAAAAGATATTATAGAAAGTTTAAAAATAGAATATTTTATCCACAATCCTACCTCATTAACACAGCTAATAAACTTTCATTTTGGTAATATTTTTATTTGCTCTTTTACATATAAGTAAAACCTACAAATATAACTTCTTGTCTTTAAAATTTGATATTTGATTTTCATTATTTTCTCAACTGGCTACATATCATTATAGTAAAAAAGTGTACCATAATTTACTGAATCATTCTGCTAGTATAGGATACTCATGGTACATACGATTTTGAAATCATTTAACTACTATTGAAAGATACAAATATTTTTATGGTTCTTGGCACATCTTGTCAAACTATTTTTGAAAGGGGTTGTGACATCTGTCTCACATGAGAATATCAATTTGGTGAACTCTAATCAGAAATGCATAGAGATATATTTATCCCTGCTAATTTAAAAGATGAAAATGAGGTATCATTGTTCTTTTCACATGCATTTCTTTGATGACTGACAAAGTCTGTTTCCTATGTATATTTCTTCCATTGGAAACTGTCCTTTTTCCAGTAGTTTACTGGGAGCTTAAGTTGCTCTTGTCAGAATTACTTCATTGTCTAACATACTATGCTGCAAATCATTTTCCTTTTTATGTTAAATACATACCTTCTGAATTAAGTCTTTTAGTTTGCAGACCTCTTCACTCAATTCTTCAACATTACTAACCAGTTCCTCACAAACTGAAGTAAAATTCCGAGGAGAAGCCCATTCAAGTACTATCTGTTAACATTTTCAAAAGTTGCAATTTAAAGAATGGGAAACAACTTTCAAACTTTAAGTCCACAAAAATTATACATTAAATTATTTAACTAAAAAGGACTTTTTGTTCAGGATAAGTCCTGACGCCAAAAAGAAGTCAGTAAATTTATATAGTCAAATCAGTTTCCTGAATGCACTTACTAAATATATATAGTATATATAGCTTTATGGAGACTAATATTAGTAATAGTAACATTTATAGTTAAAAATAAATTCATGAAAGTTTAAGAATGACATGATTCCCATGTCAGTGTTAGATAAAAATCACAGGAAAACAAGTACCTTAAAATTTTTTTCACTGTAAACAAATAGCTAAAGCCAAATCACACGCAAAACTCTGCAAAATAAGTTCACATTTACGAGTTACTTACGTTTGCTCTATTTAAAATTTCTGGCCTCCTCCCACAACCACATCAAAATTACAAATAATCTACAGAACAACCCTCATTCAGAGCCACCTGAAATCTGGTAGAGTGGAAGTCCTACAACTAGGGAATTAAATAAATCACATCAAAACTGGCAGGAGAGGTAGAGATGCAGAATGAGCTGGTCCCATACCCACTTGAGGAGGAAAAAATCAGGAGGGGTCTCAGTTTCACAGGTCCCTCCTGAGGAGCAACGCGTCCTAGCCCCAAACCAGGCCCCCAGCCCAGGGTTCTAATGCCAGAGAGATGTCCTCATAACTTCTGGCTGTAAAAGCCAGTAGAGATTAAGGCTTAGAGAGATGGAGGGCTTCTGGAGCCCCAGTCAGTTTGTCTTAAAGGGTCCCTTTACAGACTTACTCAGACATACTCCCTCTGAGCTCCAGTGCTGGGGTAGTAGCTTAAAAGGCACTACAAGGCATATGAGGAGGAACTGAACTGTCCAGCATCAGGATGAGAACTGTCGGGGCAGCTTTCTCCCAGACAGAAGTGCTGGTAGAGGCCATGGCACCTTTAATAAGCCATCCCCCATACGGAGGCAAGCAGGTGCCATATCTGAGACTGCATCAACCTGGCTCATACTGTAGCCCTGACCTGGTGATTCCCTGGGGCCCTGCCCTACCTAAATTTGGGGCCCACCCACACTGTATCCAGTGGCTTTTCCATACGAATGACCTGTCTTAGCTCATGCTTCAGACTTCCTAAAATCTCTCAAACAATCAGCATCTGGCCCTAGCATGTCCCGTACCTCTTCCTAAGTGGCGCCAGGCCTAGTACTAGCATTAGCTGGACTTGGTTAACTATCTGCTCTCACTTGGGCACCTCCAAGTCCAGTAAAAGTGGCAGCCATCTGAAGATCACTTTGTAGCTTATGCTGGGTGGCCCAGACCAGACACAGGCAGCAGTTGGCCTTGGCCTACACCTCCCAGGGGTCCTCAGAGCCAGCACACCTACTGGACAGCTTCGGACCACATCAAAGCACCACCACCCCACCACCTCCACAAGCAACACACTCAAGGGGTGGACTCAGTGGGCACCAGAGACTTGCTGAAGTAAGTCCTGCTATGTGGGGTAGGCCCCTGTACAGCTGATCCTCCATGGTGGTCGGAGGTTAGCGGTTGCAGCCTGTCCTTGCAGCTGGTTGGCCTGGAGATAATTCCCTCCCACTGGCCTGCCAACAGCAATCTAGGCTCAACTACAAGGGGAAGGTGTATACCCACACAGAGGATGCAACTTGAGTACTCAGCTTGGGTGATGGGGAAGGCCATGCCACTGGACCCTACAGAACACTACTACATTGAGCCATGCTACCAAGACTTTCAGACACAGAAGCCCTACCTAATAGATAGAAACAAACACAGGGAGGCTACAAAGACAAGGAGGCAAAGAACCATGTCCCAAACGAAAGAACAGAGCAAAACTCCAGAGAAAGAACTAAACAAAATGAAGATGAGCAATCTGATAGATGCAGAGATCAAAACACTGGTTATAAGGATGCTCAATGAACTTAGTGAAAGCTTCAACAGTATTGAAAGAGACCAGTCAGATACAAAGGATACACTAACTGAAACGAAGAATAATTTATAGGGAGTCAACAGTAGAGTAGTAGATGAAGCTGAGAATCAAATCAGCAATTTGGAATATAAGGAAGCAAGAAAGACCCAATCAGAACAGCAAAAGAGAAAAATGGGGGATATCCCCCCCAAAATGGGGGATAGTGTAAGGAGCCTCTGGGACAATTTCAAGTACACCAACATTCACATCATGGGGGTGCTGGAAGGAGGGGAGAGACAGCAAATTAAAAACCTGTCTGAAAAAATAATGACAGAAAACTTCACCTAACTTAGTGAAGAAAATAAACATACAAGTCCAGGGGTTGCAGACAGTTCCAAATAAAACGAACTGAAAGAGGCCTAAATCAGGACACATCATAATTAAAATTACAAAGCTTAAAGATAAAGAGAGAAGCTGAAAACCAGCAAGACAAAAACAGTCAGTTACCTACAAGGGAGATCCCATAAGACTGCCAGCTGATTTCTCAACAGAAACTTTGCAGGCCAGGAGAGACTGGCAAAAATTATTCAAAGTGATAAAAAACAAAGACCTACAACCAAGATTACTGAACCCAGGAAAGCTATTGTTTAGAGTCAAAGGACAGATAAAGACCTTCCAAGACAAGAAAAAGCTAAAGGAGTTCATCAGCATCATACCATCATTGATGAAATGTTAACGGGTCTTCTTTAAGAAGAAGAAAAGATTAAAAATATGAACAATAAAGTGGCAATAAATACATACCTATCAACAACTGAATCTAAAAAATAATGAACATGCAGAACAGAAACAGACTCATAGATACAGAGAACATTTTGACAGTTGCCAGATGGAATAGGTGTTGGGGTGAAGGGATTAAGAAGTACAAATTGGTTGTTACAGAATAGTCATGGGGATGCAAAGTACAGCATAGGGATTATAGTCAGTAATATTCAAATAACTATGTATGTGTCAGATGGGTGTGAGATTTATATAGATGGTCACTGAGTAAGTTATGCAATGTCTAATCACTGGGGTGTACACCTGAAACTAATAAAATAATGTATGTCAAATGTAATTGAAAAATAAAAAATGATTTGAAAACTAAAATAAAATTTTCTTCATTAAAAAACCTTATATTGATAGGGTTTTTAATAACGCTCAACCCTCTGGTTTGTTTCAACTTTCACTTGGGTTTCCTGTCACTTTTTATTTTAAACAATTAATTTCCCTTAAGAACAAATGGTAAGTTCAATATGCTGATCAATTTAATTTTTAGTCTGATTCATTTTCCTCTTCTTGAGGGGTAGAAGACAACTTTTTTCAATTAATTAGTATGTAAAGGAGTAATACTAAACATATTTACTTATTTAGAGCTTATATGATTTTGTAAAGAAAAATACAATTTTACCAGGTCACTACTGTTTACTGAATTATCACTGACTTATCTGGAATGTTCTTCAGCATTCATACTTTTCTTCACTTAGGAACTTTTGTAGAATACCTTGTGAGAATTTACAGGCAGCTCAGTAATGATATTCTGTACCGCTGTTATTAAGTGGCCACATTGTTTGTTCAATTTCAGAAGAAAGCTGAGGAACTCATCACCACTAAATAGAGGAAACAAACAGGAATTGCATAACATTTATTAGATTCTCTAAAAGGTATACATAGAATACTTAATATGTATCAGCAACTGAAATAGACATTGAGTATACAAAGTAAATGAAATCTCTGATCTCGAGGATCTCCAAGTTCAGAATGTGAGGCAAATACACAATTGTATTGTAACACTGTTATTCAGAGTCACATGAGGAAGGAACACAATTGCATTGTAACATTGTTATTCAGAGTCACATGAGGAAGGAACGTGAAACTACTGATTTTGAATATTTTTTAATTTATTTTTTCCATCACCATTTATCCACCTATACCCTCTTCCACCTCCATGCATTCTCTTGCCCCTCCCCTGCAATCACCATACTGCTGTCTGTGTTCATGAGTTCTTTCTCTCTTTTTCCTTTTTCACTCAATCCCTTTAAAGGCATTGCACTAGTTATTTTACATTTATTATTCTTGTAATTCCTCATAACACCTCCTTTAAGATAGATGTTGATAACCTAAGTTTACAGTTGAGGCCTCAAAAACTAAAAAATAATGAGCTTATTTAGTATAATGGGACTAGAAATTCATAGTGCTTCATAGAGACGATAACTTAGGAACTGAGTCTGGAGTTTTAGAGTAAGTTTGCCAGATAGGTAAGGAAAAGAAGGAATTCTGGATGGAGAGAATAACAGGTACAAAAGTATGGAAGTAGGAGGTCACCAAAATATAACTAAGGCAAACTTACGGGAGGGAAAGTAGTAAGAAAGGAGGACTGACATAACCATTTATTTAAGGAACTTTCGTGACGTGCTATGGAACTGAATTTTATCTTTTTGGTAATGTAAAGTTATTAAAGGAATTTAAACAGAAAAGTAGAATATCAGATTTTTGTATAAGAAAGCTTATTTGAGGAGTGGTATGGATTAAAGGAACACAAACATGAAAGTAGAGAGAATAGTTAGGAGACTAATGGAAACATCCATCTAAGACAGAGATCAGCAATTTTCAACCGGTATGCTGCAACAATTTTTAAAACATGTAAAATATCTATTTAGACAGGAACACTAACCTCTTTTCTCTTAGATTGTCAAATAAAAAAAGCCATCAACAGTGGCCATCCAGTACAAAAAATCAAAATTTTATTTTTGTGAGATCTGCAAAACACATATTTTTTGGTATGCTGCAGAATTTTAGTAATTAGTTTATGTGTGCCATGAGATGAAAATGGTTAAAAACTGCTGATTTAAGATATGATAAAAAAAGCTTAAACTAAGTATCTGGCAGTGGTAGTTTGGGGAAAGAGGTAGAATGCTGGTTTAAGAAACATTTTGAAGAATAAGCTGAAAAACTTGGTGATGGGTTGCATGTAAAATAAAAGGAAGAGTCTAGGATGATTCTGTTGTTTGGTTTCAGTGGAGGCTGGTACCACCAAACAGAGAACAGAATTTTGGGGTACATGGTAGGGAAAAAAAGTAGGGTAAAGATAAAGCATCATGACATAATAATTAAGAACAAAGACTCTAGAGTCAGGAAGGCCTGAATCTGAATTCAGCTTCCACATTCCCGATCTTTGGCAAGCCTAATCTTTAGCCAAATGTTTCCATACCTCTAAAACTGAGATAATAGGACAGTAAGGAAGGCTGAAGGAGATATGTATCATGTATGAAAAGCACCTAGCATTTTGTCTAGTATATACATGGCATTCAAATAAACTTAATTATGATCATAATCCCAATGATATGATAATATGTAGGGGGAAATGACCAGTAAGCAATAATGTCAGCCTTGTAGGGGTACTTAAACTAAAATCCACAAACTCATAAGGCTAGAGAGAACTTAGGGAGCTGGTAATCTTAGATGGGAAAAAATTACATCTTTATTTTCACTAATCTCTAATAGAAATTTAGTCTTTCCTTCAATTGTGAATGGAGGCACAAACCACAGTAGTATTAGAGGCATCTGTAATTTGGTCACCAACAGGAATCAAAACCATGGAGAAGACATTAAAGAACAATAATACATATTGTGAAGAGGGGTGAACTGACAGTAGTAGAAGAAAACTATCAAAAGAGAAGTAGCCTGAGAAGAAGAAAATCAGGAATTAAGGACTATTGTGAAAGGAAATGAAGGATATGAATTCAAGAATGAGGAAAAGGTCAAGCATGTTAAATAATTAAGATAAATCCATTGATTCTGGCATTGAAGAGACAGTGTGACTAGATTTGTTTCAGTGACAGGGCCAATTTACAGTAAAAACTACACAGAAACTTACTCAACCTCATACCAAAGTATACCATGGGTATGAACAGGTAATTCAAAGAAAAAGAAAAAATAAAATTTCAATGGATAATAAACAATAAAGTAAGGGTATTACAATAAAGTAAGGCATTACCTTCTAGTGGAATGACAAAAATTAAGATTATCAATACCAAGAGTTAACAAGTACCTTTCTGCAGAGTCAATTTAGCAGTATCTACTATAATAAAAATGCACACAAAAACTGCTATTATGGGACCAAAAGGTACTTCTGAGTCCAAACAAAATTCTTATAAGGTAGAAGTTTAGACTATACATTATACAAAGTTTCATTCATGCTGTTTCTAGGAAAAACAGGTTATTAAAAGCAAGCAAGGTCTGCTTCCAATGAAACTTAACAGCAAAGTTTTCTCTAAGACACATTGCTAAAATTTATATAGTATTTTAATTTAAAACAAGTCTTTTCTTCTGAACTATTAGATTGAAAAATAGTTTTTATGAGGTACTTTAAACTTTATGAGCAAAATAACACACTTGATCAGATGGATTTAACTGATATCTTTGAAGCATTCATCCCAAACCGGCAGAATATACACTATTTTCAAGAGCACATGGAAGAATATTTTCTAGGATAGCCCACATGTTAGGACACAAAATTAGTCTCAATAAATTTAAGAAGACTGAAATCATATCAAGCATCATCTCTGAAATCAATGGCATGAAACTAGAAATCAATTACAAGAAAAAAAAAGGAATAACACACAAAGACATGGAAGGTAAATAACATGTTACTAAACAATGAATGGATTAACAATAAGATCAAGGAAGAAATCAGAAACTGCCTTGCTGCAAACTGAGTCTGAAAATGAAAACACAACAACCTCAAATCTATGGGACACAGCAAAAGCATTCCCAAGAGGGAAATTCATAGCATTACAGGTCTACCTCAAGAAACAAGAAAAATGTCAAATAAACAATCTAATTTTACACTCAAAGGAATTAGGAAAAAAACAAGAAGGCTCAAAGTGAGTAGAAAAAGGAAATAATGATTAGAGCAGACATATACAAAATAGAGTAAAAAAAAATACAAAAGATCAATGAAACCAAGAGCTGTATTTTTTTTGAAATAATAAACAAGATAGGTATACCTTTAACTAGACTCATCAAGAAAAAAACAGAGGACCAAAATCAATAAAATAAGAAATGAAAGAGAAGTAACAACTGACACCTCAGAATTACAAAGGATTACAAAAAAATGTTACAAACTATAAGCCAACAAATTGGACAGTCTCAAAGAAATGGATAAATTTCCAGCAACATATAATCTCCCCAAACTGAATCAAGAAGAAACAGAAAACCTGAACAGACTGATTGCAACAAATGAAATTGAAGCTGTAATAAAAAACTTCCAAAAAACAAAAGGGCCAGATGGTTTCACAGGTAAATTTTATGAAACCTTCAAAGAAGAGCTAACACCTACTCTTCTCAAACTATTCCAAAAAGTTCAAGAAGAGCAAAGACTCCCGAACTCATTTTACAAGGTTGGTATTTACAAGGTCAGTAAAACCAGTAAACACTACAACAGAAAAAAACTATAGACCAATATCCCTGCTGAACAAAGATACAAAAATCCTTACAAAAATATTACCAAACTGGATCCAGCAATACATTTAAAACTGCATAGACCATGATCCAGTGGGATTTAGGCTGGTACTATATCTAAATCAATTTCTGTGATGCACCACACAAACAAAATGATAGATAAAAATCATATGATCATATCAATAGATAAGGAAAAACCACTTGACAAAAATCAAGTACTATTCATGATAAAAACTCTCAGCAAAGTGGGAATAGATGTAACGTACATCAACATAATACAGATCATATATGACAAACTCACAGCTAACATCATACTCAATGGGGGGAAACTAAAGACATCCCCCTTATGATCAGGAACAAGACAGGGATGTCCACGTTCACTACTCTTATTCAACATAGTATTGGAAGTCCTAGCCACAGCAATCAAACAAAAAGAAGAAATAAAAGGCATCCAAATTGGAAAGGAAGAAGTAAAACTGTCATTATTTGCAGATGACATGATGCTGTATATAAAGAATCCTAAAGATTCCACCAAATAACTATACAACTGATAAGTGAATTCAGTAAAGTGGTGGGATATAAAACAAATATTCAGGAATCGGTTGTATTTTTATACACTAATAATGAACTATCAGAAAGGGAAAGTAAGAAAATAATCCCATTTAGAACTGTATCAAAAAAATTGAATAAAATACCTAGTAATAAATTTAACCAAGAAGGTAAAAGACCTGTACTCTGAAAATTATAAGGCACTGAAGGAAGAAATAGAAGGAGCTCCAAATAAATGAAAGCATATGCCATGCCTATAAACAGAAAGAATTAACATTGTTAAAGTGTTCATACTACCCAAAGCAATCAATAGATTCAACACAATTCCTATCAAAATAATAATGGAATATTTCACAGAACTAGAACAAATAATCCTAAAATTTACATGGGACAACAAAGACCCTGAATAGCCATAGCAATATTGAGAAAGAAGAAAGTTGCAGGAATCATGCTACCTGACAACAAACTATAGTACAAAGCCACAGTAATCAAATCCTCACGGTACTGGCATAAAAACAGACACAGAGATCAATGGAACAGAACAGAGAGCCCATACCTATACAGTTAATTAATATTTGACAAAAAAGGCAAGAACATACACTGGGATAAACACAGTCTATTCAATAAATGGTGTTGGGAAATTAGACAGATAACATGCAAAAAAATAAAACTAGTTTGATGTAGTCTCATTTGTTTATTTTTTCTTTTGTTTCCCTTGCCTGAGGAGATATATCAGATAAAATATTGCTATGAGCAATGCCCTAAATTTTACTGCTTATGTTTTCTTCCAGGATTTTTATGGTTTTGGGTCTAACACGTAAGTCTTTAATTCAATTTGAATTTATTCTTGTGTGTGGCATAAGAAGGTGGTCGTTTCATTTTTCTGCACATACCTGTCCAATTTTCCCCAACACCATTTATTGAATAAACTATCTTTAGCCCATTGAATGTGCTTGTTTCCTCTGTTGAATATTAATTGACTATAAAGGTATGGTCTCTCTATTCTGTTCCATTAATCTATGTGTCTGATTTTGCAAGTACTTATGCAAGTACTATGCTGTTTTGATTATATGGCCTTATATTATAGTTTGTTATTAGGCAGGGTGATTCCTCCAACTTTGTTCTTCCTTCTCAGGATCACTGTTGCTATGCAGGGCTTTTTGTGGTTCCATATAAATTTTTGAAACAGTTCTGTGAAATATGTTATTGGTATCTTGATAGGAATTGCACTGAATCTACAGAATGCTTTGGCAAAGGAAACCATCAACAAAATAAACAGACAACCCACTAATGGGAGAACATATTCGCTGATACATCTGATAAGGGATTAGTATCCAAAATTCATAGAGTACTTATAAAACTCAACACTAAAAGAACAAATAATCCAATTAAAAAATAAGCCAAGGGACTGAATAGACATTTCACCAAAGAGGACAAACAAATGGCCAATAGACATATGAAAAGATGCTCAATGTCATTAATTATCAGAGAAATGCAAACTATAACCACAATGAGATATCACCTCATACCAGTCAGAATGGCTATCATTAATGAATCAACAGACAAGGGCTGGTGGGGATGTGGAGAAACAAGAACCCTTTCGCACTGTTGGTGGGAATGCAGTTTGGTGCAGTGGCTGTGGAAAGCAGTACGAAAATACCTAAAAAAATTAAAAATGGAATGTTTTTTAACCGAGCAATCCCATTTCTGAGAAAATATCCAAAGAAACCTAAAACACTAATTCAAAAGAACATAAACACCCCTATGTTCTTTGCAGTGTTACAATTGCCAAAATATGGAAGCAGCCCAAGTGTCCATCAGTAGATGAGCAGATTAAACAACTACAAAACATTTACACAATGGGTTACTACTAGGTTGTAAAAAAGAAGAAACTTTTACCCTTTGCAATGGCATGGATGGATGTGGAGAATATTATGCTAAGTGAAATAAGCCAGTCAGAGAAAGACAAATACCATATGATTTCACTTATATGTGGAATCTAATGAACAAATTGAACCAAGAAGCAAAAGAGACAGACTCATAGACAGACAGCAGGCTGACAGCTCTGGGAGTGGGGTTAGGGAGTTGAGGGATCGAAGAAAAAGGATAAAGGACTCATGGACATGGACAGCTGTGATGAACACAGGAGGGAAGGAAGTATAAGGGGGATAAATAGTAATGGAAAAAATTATTAAAAAATGAAAACAAAAATTGTATATTCAGTTGTTATAAGGAGGAGTGTTCAATAAAAGTTGATTAGAACCCTGCTGGTGTAGCTCAGTGGACTGAGCATTGGCCTGTGAACCAAGGGGTCGCCGGTTCAATTCCCCAGTCGGGGCACATGCCTGTATTGCAGGTCAGGTCCCTGGTATGGGGTGTGTGAGAGGCAACCACACATTGATGTTTCCCACCCTCTCTTTCTCCCTCTCTTCGCCTCTGTCTAAAAATAAAATAAATATTTTTTTAAAAAAGATTAGAAAAAATAAAACTAGATCATTTTCTTACACCATATACAAGGATAAACTCAAAATGAATTAAAGACTTAAATATAAGACTAGGAACCATAAAACTCCTAGAGGTATGCATAGTAAAATCTCAAATATTTCTCTTTGTAACATCTTTTCTGATATATCTCCTTGGGCAAGAGAAACAAAAGGAAAAATAAGCAAATGGGACTACATCGAACTAAAAAGTTTTTGCACAGGAAAGGAAACCATCAACTAAACCATCAAAAAGACAACCCTCTAATGGGAGAGGACATGTGCCAATGAAACATCTGGTAAGGAGTTAATATCCAAAATTTATCAGAACTCATACAACTCAACATCAAAAATCCAACAAGCCAATTAAAAAGTGGGCAAAGGACCTGAACTGACACGTCTTCAAAGAGGGCATACAGATGATCCATAGACATATGAAAAGATGTTCAACGTCCCTAATCAGAGAAATGCAAATTAAAAGTACAATGAGATATCACCTCACACCTGTCAGAATGGTCATCATCAATAAATCATCAGACAATAACTGATGGTGAGGATGTGGAAAAAAGGGAACCCTTGTGTACTGTTGGTGGGAACACTGATTGGAGCAGCCCCTGTGGAAAGCAGTATGGAAGCTCCTCAAAAAAATTAAAAATGCAACTGGTTTATAACCCAGCAATTTCAATTCTGCATGTGTTATCCAAAGAGGCCCAATACACTAATTTAAAAGAATTAAGTCTATATACCACTATGTTCACTGCAGCAATATTTATAATAGCTAAGCTATGGAAACAACACAGTGCCCATAAATGAATAAAAAGAAGCTGTGGTGTGTATATACAATAGAATATTACTCTGCCATAAAAAAGAATGCAATCTTAACATTTCTGACAGCATGGATAGACGTAGAGGACACTATTTTAAGTCAGTCAGAGAAAGACAAATACCACATGATTTTACTTATGTGTGATATCTAAAGAACAATATAAATCAACAAAAATAGAACAGAACAGACTCATAGGTACAGAGAAGAGACTGATGGTTGCCAGAGGGGAGGGAGGTTGGGGAATGGAGTGAAAAATTGAAGGGATTGAGAAGTACAGATTGGTAGTTACAAAACAGTCATGGGGATATAAAGTAAAGCATAGAAAATATAGTCAATAATATTGTAATAACAATATATGCTGCCAGGTATGAGTACTGGAAAAATCAGGGGGAACACTTTGTAAAGTACATGATTGTCTAACCATTTATGGTGTACACCTGAAACTAATATAAAATAATACTGAATATAAGCTGTAATTGAAAAATATAAAAATTATAATAAAGTTTTTTTAACTTGATGAACATACTACATGTAATCAAGTCAACAACAATCAAAAGTGTCTGATGCTGCTTTATAAAAGCAAATTAAAATAATAAAAACCAATTAAAATTAAAAAATTTAAATAAGATCTTGTTCTATTTAGCAAAAGTGGTATTTATAAAAGCATTTTCAAAACAAATATAATTCTTCATTTCACTTTATTTCTAATCTTTACTCAAAACAGTAGTCATTACTTGTATCAATTCTGTTTCCATGTATTATTTATATAAGGTACTTAGTGCTCTTTAAATACTCACATTTTATTTATCAACGAAAAGAATGAGTAATTATTCAAAGAGTAATTCATTAATATCCTGTGCATTTTTTAATTTAATGAGCTCAAGGAAATTAAGATCCATTGAGAACTGTCATTCAAAATATCAATTGAGCCCTGGCTGGGTGGCACAGGTGGTTGGAGCATCGTCCCATACACCGGAAAGGTTGTGGGTTCAATACCCGGTCAAGGCACATATCTAGGTCGTATGTTTGATCCCAGGTGCATATGGGAGGCAACTAATCAATGTTTCTCACATTAATATCTCTTTCTCTCTCCCTTTCTCTCTCTCCAAAATCAATAACATATCCTTGGGTGAGGATTAAAAAAAAATAAACTGAGAGCAGTTATATAATTCCAGATAGGCACTTTACACACAAACACACACATATATATGGAACAGAAACTTATAAGCTCTTATTCAGAAGGAAGAATGGTAAGAACTCAGTTCAAACAAGCAAGTAATATTATGAACAAAATTATAGTCTTAATAAATGAAAGGAAAACATATACCTTTCTTGTGATGTATAATGTTCAGAGCCACTGAAGATGGATAATATGGATAGTTAAGTTTTAAAACACACAACTTTATGGTGATCCATAATACACTATGTTAATGACTGCCCACTCCCTCCCCAGAACTGTGTAGGAGTCCCCCTATATATGCTTACATGTCAACAGCGATAATTCTGTACCTATTCAAAGAATTAAAAACACACAGATATGGCATAGATATGGTAGACTGTATTACTTGATGAAATTATTGTGTAGTTTCTACTTAGCCAAATACTATAAAGCCTCTCTCTGCGAAAGGATTCTATTTCATGCCCTAGTAACATAAAGTTGGCCATGTGACTTGCTTTGGCAAATAAAGATGACTGAAAGTGATTGTTTTGAACAGAAGCTTTAAGAGTGACTGACTGGTTCTGCGAGCTCTTTTTTCCCTTTGATACAAGAGCAGCATGTCTTGGTTGGAGCTGTTTCCCTAGCCTGTTCTCAGAACAACAAGGGGGAAGGTCACTGGCAGCTGACACATGATATAGGTGATTAAGAAATAAACTTTGTTACTATTACTCATTTAAATTTAGAAGCTGTTTGATACTGCAGCATAACAATGTAAGCTGACTAAAACAAAATGCCATATTTTTAAAATGTTGAAGTATTAGGATAAAATTTATACTTTAAATAAAGGCACTCTAAATAAATGTACTATGTGCTCATTATAGAATACCTTAAAAAATTAAAATTACCAATACTCTTATCATCCAAAGATAATGACTGATGCTATATTCTTTCAGAATATTTTCTTATAGTGCACATTTTCTTCCACTATTTTTCTTATGCATATATACAACTGGCATTATACCTCATACTCCATTTTATATTGTGCCTTTTACACTCACTGTATTTTCCCATGACATTAAGTCTCAAAATAATTTAATGACAGAATAAAATAATTATATTGCTGCAATATAATTCAATAATTTCTGTAATGTTAAATATTGTTTCTGATTTCAGAATGTTTATAAATAATAGATGTGAACAATATACTTTTTACATAAAATTTTGTGTCTATACAGACTTTTTCTTTGGGAGGAGAGTTTCCTTAACGGACATAACTTTGGAGATGCATTTTGATACATTCAAGTAGATGTCAGATAGGAAAAGGTCTGGGCAGAAACTGTTGAAAATGTCAAGACATGAATGAAAACAACTATTGATGTTCAAAATATCTCCAAGTAGTAATAGAATGGTTATTAATACTTATAAATTGTATTCTACAGATCTATAAACATACTAAGGCTAAATGTAGAAAACAGTAAATGTACTGTGTATGTGGTCCTGTAGAGGAGACTATTTTAGAAAATTTAACATAGAAGAAAAGTATCTCAAAATAAATCGGTAGCTAAATTGTTAAAATCACATTACCAGAAGATTATAATCAATCAGTTCAACTTTTCTTGCTGTTAGTTTTCTTATGACTTAATGACTAATTTCTTCTTTAAAGAATGACTTTAAACAAATGGGAAGTAAAAGCTTTTCTATACAGCATGTAAACAAAGTCTGTGATTTAATAACAAGGTCAAATTCCTGAAATATATGTCTGCCAGTTTTACTTTTTAAAAAATTCAGCAGTTTTAATAAGTGAACCATTCAGGATTCTGCACATTCTTCAAGTGTATTAAGTCCACAAAATAAATTCACACAGGCAATTCTGCCACATACAATTAAGTTATAGTAAAACATTTAATTTGCAACTCAGCATATAAAACTTACAATATTCCTTCACAGAAGCAATAAATTAAACAAGAAAATGAACACAGTGATCAAGGTTTTGCTGATTTTAAGTCATCACAACAGAAATCTTCACAATGTGTTCAAATGTTTAAGAGCTATAATGTTATTTCAAAACAATTATGAGGTATTATTTTCAAAACAGATCATCTTGCTATAGCAGATACATTAAGAGAAAGGGAAATAATTGAGCTTTGCAATAAAACTTTGTAAAAGATTTGGAGCATCTAAATTATACCCTGGAATTCTCCAAATTTTAAAATAGTGTGGAAATCTACTATTCATGTGTTTAATGTTTACCGCAGTTGCAATGTTAGTTTTAGGTAGGCTAACTAGTGATGGTACCACTGCACCTGTATTATGCTTTGTAGGATACACCTTGGATGAACCCCTAGGAAATGAGGCTGACTGAAAAAAACCAATAAAAAATACATTTTGTATGATTCCATTTATATAACATTCATGAAATAACAACATTAAAAGATGGATAACAAATCATTAGTTGCTAGCGGTTATGGATGAGGGGCGGGAGAGATGTGGCTATAAAGGTTTAGTATGAGGAAACCTTGTGGTAACTGTGACAGTGGTTACATGAAGCTACACATGTAATAAGATTGCATAGAGCTATACACATGAACACAAATGAATACATGTAAAGATGATGAAATATGAATGAGCTATGTGGATTGTACCAATATCAGTTTCCTGGTTCTGATATTTTGATATTGTAATATCTTGTTAAGCAAGATTACTAACACTGGGTGAGACTGGGTGAAGGATGCACGGGTCCTCCAGGTATATCCTCCTGTAAAACTTCATGTGACCCTACAATCGCTTCAAATAAAAAGTTAGAAGTCTTTACTGCTCCATAATATATCCATAAAATCAAATATTTTTTCAAAATAGATTACTAATATTACTAATAATCAGTACTTGACAAGTTTATAGTATTGAAAATGAACTTTGTATATTGGTAACATAATTTCTTACAGAATAAAGCTGAAGATAGTGCTGAGTTACATGAGAAAGACTTTCTTATTGCTCTCAGTAAAAATATCATTACTTGGAATATTCAATTTGACACAAAATGATTTAAAGAGAGTAAGAGTTATACTATGAAAAACATGGAATCTCTTATATAGTTCATTTAACAAAATGCAATTAAAGATAAAACATGTTTTTATGTGAGTTAACATGAAGATGCATTGTTTTGCTTCTTGGTAAACTAACTTTTCAAAATTGACTTCATAAAGTATCTCCCATTTTAGAACATGATATTGCAAAATGAACTGTTTCCCTGGGGAAGTGATGGAATCAAGTAAAATGACTGAGACATTATCAAAATTAAACAAACAAACAAAAAGAACAGTTTGCTTTAAACAGTATTAATGTAAACCATAAGTTAATTTTACCTGATTTCCAACTTTGCCACTTCAGGTAATTCTCCAAATTTTATCTCTTCTACATCTAGTTCTTTAAGAGCAGTCAGAATTTTCTGCTGATCTCTATTGTTAATTCCATTCTAAATAGAAATAATTTCAAGGTGCAATAAGTCATACTTGAATAATATTCAAAATCACTAAAGAAATTTTCTACTTGATTAATTTACATCTTTAAAAAAGGTATTAAACATATTAAACATATTTTTAAACATATTAAAAAATAACACTGAAAAATATATGATTTGTTTGTAAATCTAAGAAGCTTACATAATTGAAATATTTAGGTATATAGTAACTTTAAGTAAATTTTTTACAATACATAACAGTGTGATAGATTATAAAAATAAATGACTAGATTTTCATATATAGACTTTCTAAAAAACCACAGTAATACAATTCTTTATTCAAAATATTAAAATATCAGTGATTAAGGGAGAACTTTCTTCTTTTTGCATATATTCCACCCTTAGTATTAACTAAATTTTCTTCCCAGGATTTAGCTAATTAGTATGTTTATTTTGAGTTTTAGTGATACTAAAGATTTTACATTTCAAATGTGTTCATGTCAATGTGTTCCAATGTGTTCAGAAAAATTGTTACTTTTTAGGTGTCCAATTTATTAAAGTATGTCTAATGTTTCCCACAGTATTTTCAAATTGTTGCTTAATAACACTAGATGATAAAATAACAGGTCTTGATCATTATGAGAAACCAGCAAAAGGCAGAATTTGGATGACACATGTTCATACCCACATATACAAAAAACACCTCTTACTTCTAAGTAACCTGTTTTGCAAATTTAATTTATATTTAGAAATGAAGCATGAGTTTTAGTTGAAAAGTCATGACCAAATCTAAAGAAAAACACAAGTCTTGAGACCTTATATGTTCTTAAAGAAACTTAATACTGTAAGAGAAGATTTCAGATATGGTTATCTATAATCGTGTCTAATCGAGAACCTAGCAAAAGATCACTTACAGCCTACGGCCTTAGGATTTTCAAAATAGAAAATAAAGGGCTCTATAATTTTAAATATATGAAAGATAGTATCTGGAGTTTTTGAAATTAATACTACCTTTGTAAACTCATCTTTTCTCATGGTCAAAAGATGTCTTAAAGTTATATCTCTTTCCTGTAGAAAAGGGGAAAAAAACACCACTTTTCAATATAAATAAAACAGAAGAGGAAGTAGCCATGTGTACGTAAGTTAGTCAGCTACATGCTGCCCTCCTAAACAACTTACAATGTTCTAGAGGGGACAGGATATACAGATATAGAATTATACTAACTGGGTACAAAGTAATGAATATCATAATATGTATAATTACCTTAAAAAGTATAAACACAGTTAGTTTTCCAGATTCAAAGAAAATGATTATAATTTATATTTGCTTACATAAAAGGAAAAATAGCTCTACAGAATTGGATAGAAATTGTTTCATTAATATTTAAAATTCTATTTGTATCACATTAAACCATCATTAATATTTAGTTTTACTCAATACATGTCAAATAAGAAGTGTCAAGATTGTAAAATGAAGTCCAGTTCTAAACTACCAAAACAGAATGTGCATATTCCTAAGAACAGCCTATCTTAAACACTGCTTTGATGCTTCAGTATCAGCTAATTGTCTGATAACTGTCATCTACTTAAATCCCATCATACATGCCTAAAGTACCAATAACAGTGCTTGGCACATGAGTTTAACCTTTGTGAGAACACTGCGATAGGTATCATCCTTATGAAAAAAAGTCAAGAGATTTAAGTAACATATTTCAGTTAACAATCATTAACACAAGAATCTGATACCTGGTTTGTCTGGTTTAAAATCATGCTGCTTCTAATATTCTATACAGTAAGGTCTGCAACTGCAAAAACAAACTAAGAGCTTAGAGGTACAAGCAGGAGTTCTGTGAAGCTTCAGTCGGTAGGTAATAGCGGCTTAATCCAACCAAATTCTACTTTATATAAATTTCTAGAATAATAAATTTTCAAAATGCTTATAAGTACAAATTTGTGAAACATAAGTACAAATGTATGAAATACTTATAATTACAAATTACAGAGAAAAGTGCATTTGGGACTCTCTCATAAGCATGTTTATGTATATTTAATGTGATGTCGGTCAACAAATATACATACATAACTCACTGTAGCTTATACAAAATCTTACCTTTAATAAGTCTGTCATATGTTCAAGTCCAAGACCATGTAAAAATACTTCCAGATCTCCAAATGCTGTATATGAACTATATATATTTATAGTAATGTCAATTTCAGAAAAAGACTATAAATGCACAAACAACAAATATGTATTTATAATGCAGAGAGAGAAAGAATGAGTAAAAATAAATATATGTAAAATATATCTACATATTTACATACCAGATCTATGTTACATCTGGAATAAGAAAGGTTTCTGGAGTGAAGATGTAAGTAAATGTGTGAGAGTAAATGGTGATAGTAAAATGTAGCTCATCTTTCCTAAGAACTAAAATATCTGCCAATGTGTGTACTCCTTGTAAGATTTTGTACATGAAAATCTCTAATTGCAGGAAATAAGAATTTAATAATAATTTTAAATGTGGATAAATAGAGAATAATTATGTGGTCTGTACTGAACAGTGTTCAGAGAAAAATATGTATTTTTAATTTTAGCTTGCAAAATCAGAAATGTGCTAAAAAATTAGTCTTCAAAAAGACTCAACACTAACACAAATATAATCTTAGAAGCTTTTAGTAATAAATTTTATTGTGGATAATTTATTTAAGGTCAAACATTATTCTCATTATTGTTAGTACACATATATAAAGTTTTTCTAAAATTCTAGAGAACAAAGCACTTAATATCCAGACATTTCTAAGTGATATTTAAAAATGCTTTAACTTTAAAATATTATATATTTTAAGTGTCATCACATTTACTAGAAGTAATAAAAATATCAACAATTTCTACTAATTTATAGATTGAGCAAAAAAAATATGTTGTTACCTAAATATGTGATCTTTTTCTTTATCAGGATCTGTTGCCAGTAGTTTACAAATAGTCTCTTCTTTAGTTAGTTGCTGAAGCTTTCCTTTCAATGGATTTAAACTCAAAGAAAGCAAGCTGAAGATCTGAAAAAAGTTGAGCCATTCAAATATAGTAAATAATATTATATACTATCACTAACACTTAAAAGAAACTAAATATGTGATTATTTTATATCTAGAAGGAAAAATTTTCTAAGATGAGAGGGACAGAACTTTCACAACTTACTACCCTAAGATAATTTTTTAAAAATCAATGTGATTAAAATACTAATAAGAAAATTCTTGATTAAAATACTAATAAGAAAAGAAAAAGTACATACAATTAAATATAGTAAAAATTAAAGACATATAGTAATTAATAATATTTTCTATATGATATAAAACAAAACTAAAAATTACATTTTGGTAAATGATTCAGATTAAGTACTAAGGTAGTACATTAAATATATTGTTAGGAAGGGAGGAAGAAGCATGACTAAACAGATACAAATCCCAACTCTACACCTCAAAGATACAAGGAAAAATTCTTGTTTTAAAATCTATCTTTTTAGTAAGTCAAGGTTGTGTTACATAATCAGCCAAAATACAAAATTAAATCTCACTTTAAGAAATAATTTATAACTCAAAAGAATCTTTGATGTTAAATTTCATTTTAAAATTTATTTTTATTGTATTTTTTTACCTTTACGATTTATCTCCCTTATATCTCCCTCCGCCCTGCAATCACCACACTGTTGTCCATATCCAAGTCCTTTCTCCTTTTTGTTTGATCCCTCTACTCCCTAATCATCCCCCTGCCCAGAGCTGTCAGCCTGCTCTCTATCTATGAGTTTGTCTCTATTTTGCTTCTTAGTTCAGTTTGTTCATTGTACTCCACATATAAGTGAAATCATATGGTATTTGTATTTCTCTGATTGACTCATTTCAGTAAGCATAATATTCTCCAGGTACATCCATGCTGTCTCAAATGGTAAAATTTTCTTTTTTATGGCCTAGTAGTATTCCATTGTGTACATGCCTCATAGTTATGTAATCCACTCATCTACTGATGGACAGTTGGGCTGCTTCCATATCTTGGCAATTGAAAATAACACTGCAATGAACATGGAGTTGCTTATGTTCTTTTGAATAAGTGTTTTGGGTTCCTCCGGATATATTCCCAGAAGTGGGACTGCTGGATCAAAAGGCAGTTCGATATTTAATTTTTTGAGGTATATCCATACTGCTTTCCATAGTGGCTGCACCAGTCTGAAGTCCCACCAGCAGTGCATTATGGTTCCCTTTTCTCCACATCCATGCCAACAGTTGTTATCTGTTGATTTATTGATGATAGCTGTTCTGACTGGTGTTTTAATTTGCATTTCTCTGATGATTAGTGACATTGAGCATCTTTGCATATGTTTACTGGCCATTTGTATGTCCTCTTTGGAGGAGTGTCTATTCAGGTCCTTTGCCCATTTTTTAATTGGAATTTTTTTGGAGTTAACTTTTTTATAAACTGTGTATATTAGCCCCTTATCAGATGTATCAGCGAATACGTTCTCCCATTTAGTGGGTTGTCTTTTTATTTTGTTGATGGTTTCCTTTGCTGTGTTAAATTTTTTTAGTTTAATGTAGTCCAATTTGTTCATTTTTTTCTTTTGTTTTCCAGGCCTGAGGAAATATATCCAATAAAATATTGCTACAAGCAATGTCTGAGATTTTACTGCCTATTTTTTTCTTCTAGGATTTTTATGGTTTTGAGCCTAATATTTAAGTTTTTAATCCATTTTGAATTTATTCTTGTGTGTGGCATAAGAAGATGATATATTTTCATTTTTCTGCAGATATCTAATTTTCCCAACCTCATATATTGAATAAAATATTTCAGCCCATTGTATGTGCTTGCTACCTCTAACAATAATATAAGTTACTATAAAGGTGTGGGTTTATTTCTGGGTTTTCTATTCTTTTCCATTGATCTATGTGTCTGTTTTTATGCCAGTACAAATTACTATTAACTAATTATGCCAGTACTAATTATTATGGCCTGATAGTGTAGTTTGATATTAGTGTGATTCCTCCAACTTTGTTCTTTCTCAGGATCGCTGTTGGTATATGGGGCCTTTTGTGGTTCCATATAAAGTTTTGAAATGTTTTTCTAATTTCATGAAGTACCTCATTGGAATCTTGATAGGAATTGCACTGAATCTATGGATTGCTTTGGGTAGTACGGCTGTTTTAATGATGTTAATTCTTCCCATTTGTGAACATGCTATCTTCTTGTATCTTCTTCTACAAGTATCTTCATCAGTTTCTTTCTTCAGTGTCTTACAATTTTTTGAGTACAGGTCTTTTACATCCTTGGTTAGATTTATTCCCTATGTATTTTATTCTTTTTTAAGGTTTTATTTTTTTTAGAGAAAGGCGACGGGGGGAAGGAAGAGAGAGAATCATCAATGTGCAGTTGCCTCTAGTATGCCCTCAACTGGGGACATGGTCTGCAACCCAGGCATGTGCCCTGATGGAATTGAATCAGCGACCCTTTGGTTCAGAGGCTGGCACTCAAACCACTAAGCCACACCAGCCAGGGCTATTTGATTCTTTTTGAAGCAATGTTAAAGGGGCTGTTTTTTCAATTTCCTGTTCTGATAGTTCTTACTGGCATATAAAAATGCAACTGATTTCTGGATATTAACTTCATATCCTGCTACTTCACTGAATTCATTTATCAGACATTTATAGTAGTTTATGGTAGAATCATTAGGGTTCTCTATGTACAGTATCATGTAATCTCCAAAGAAAGACAGTTTTACTTCTTCCTTTCTAATTTGGATGCCTTTTATTTCTTCTTGTCTGATTGCTGTGGCTAAGAATTCTATTACTATGTAGAATAAGAGAGGTGAAAGTGGACATACTAGGCTTGTTCCCAATCTTAAGGGGAACACTTGTGGTTTTTGCCTGCTGAATATGATGCTGGCAGTGGGTTTGTAACAAATGGCCTTTTTATGTTTAGTTATGTTCCCTTTATTTCCACTTTGCTGATGGTTTTTACCATAAATATGTGCTGGATTTTATCAAATGCTTCTTCTGCATCTATTGATGTGATCATGTAGTTTTTATCTTTCATTTTATTAATGTGCTGTATCACATTTATTGATTTGCAAATGTTGTACTAACCTTGCATTCCTGGAATAAGTCTCACTTGATCATGGTATATGATCTTTTTGATGTATTGCTGTATCAGATTCCTAATACTTTGTTGAGGATTTTAGCATTTGTGTTCATTTGGGAACTTGGCCTCTAATTTTATTTTTTGTAGTGTCTTACCTGCTTTTGGAATTAGGATAATGATCACCTCATAAAATGAGCAAGGGTGTCTTTCCTCATCTTGAATTTTTTGAAATAGAGGAGAGGTATTAGTTCTTCTTGGAACGTTCAGTAAAATTCACCTGTGGAGCCATCCAGTCCGGGGCTTTTGTCTGTTAGGAGTTTTTCGGTTACTGCTTCAATTTCACTATGTATAATCTGTTTATTCAGGTTCCCTGATTCTTTCTGATTTAGTTTTGGAAGATTGTATGCTTCAAGGAATTTATCCATTTCACTCGGATTGTCCAAATTGCTGCCATATAGGTGCTCATAATATTTTCTTATAATCCTTTGTATTTCTGTGGTGTCAGTTGTCATTTCTTCTTTTTCATTTTTATTTATTTGGGTCCTACTTCTTTCTTTATTGATGAGTCTGGTTAAAGGTTTATCAACCTTGTTTATCTTTTCAAAGAGCCAGTTCTTGGATTCACTAACCTTTGGTATAATTTTTTAGACTCTATTTCATTTATTTCTGCTCTGCCCTTTACTGTTTCCTTCCTGCTACTCACTTTCAGTATTGTTGTTTTTTTCCAAGTTCCTTTAACTGTAAAGTTAAATTGTTTACTTGAGCACTTTTTGTTTCTTGAGGTACGCCTAGAATGCTATGAATTTCCCTATTAAAACTGCTTCCCTGTGTCCCACGAATTTCTGGATGTTGTGTTCTTATTTTCATTTGTTTCAAGATATCTTATCATTTCTTCCTTGATGTCACTGTTGACCCATTCACTGTTTAATAACATGTTATTTAGCCCCATGTCTTTAGCATATTTATCATATTTCTTCAGTTTTCTTCCTGTGATTGATTTTCTAGTTTCATAACATTGTGGTCAGGTAACATGCTTGATATGATTTAAATCTATTTAAATTTACTGAGCCCTGTTTGGTGTCCTATTATGTGATCTATACTGGAAAATATTCCATGTGCACATGTGCACTTGAAAAGAATGTATATTCTGCTACTTTGGAGTAAAATGTTCTGAAGATATCAATTAAATCCCTTTGTTCTAGTGTATCATTTAAACCCACTGTCTCCTTGTGGATTTTCTGTCTGGAAGATCCATTGATGTCAATGGGGTATTAAATTCCCTACCATGACTGTATTTCTGTCAATCGCTCCCTTTATGTCTATCAAGATTTGCTTGATGTATTTAGCAATGCGGGGTGTGTAAATGTTTATATTGGGTTATATCGTTTTGTTGACTTACTTCCTTTTTAATTATGTAGTATCCTTTGTCTCTTCCTATAGACTTGGTTTTAAAGTCCATTTTGTCAGATATAGGTATTGCTACCCCAGCTTTTTATTTTTCCTTTTCATTTGGATGAAATAGCTCTTCCCATTCCTTTACTTTTGGTCTGTATGTATCTTCTGTTCTGAGATGGGTCTCTTGGAGACAGCACATATATGGGTCTGGTTTTCTTATCTGTTCAGGTACCCTGTGTCTTTTGATTGGAGCATTTAAGCCATTTACATTTAAAGTGATTATTGGGCCCCAGCTGGTGTAGCTCAGTGGCTTGAGCATTGGCCTGTGAACCAATGGGTCGCTGGTTCAATTCCCCAGTCAGGGCACATGCCTGGGTTGTGGGCCGGGTCCCCAGTAGGGGGTGTGCGAGAGGCAATCACATATTGATGTTTCTCTCCCTCTCTTTCTCCCTCCCTTTCCCTCTGTGTAAAAATGAAATAAATACAATCTTTTAAAAAATAAATAAAGTGATTATTGGTATGAAGAATGTATTGCCATTTTACTTTTAATTATTTTCCTCTTTGTTCTTTTATTTTTCTTCTTTTTCTTAAAGCAAGCCCTTTAACAATACTAGTTTGATAGTAACGAACTCCTTTAGCCTCTTCTTCTCTGGTAAGCTCTTTATTTCTCCTTTAATTTTAAGTAATAGCCATGCTGCGTAAAGTGGCCTTGATCCTTGCTTTTCATCAACCTGAATATTTCATGCCAATCCCTTCTGGACTGAAATGTTTCTGCTGAGATATTACAATAGTCTAATAGAAGCTCCCTTGTAGTTAACTCTGTTTCTCTTGTGGCTTTTAAGATTCTCTCCTTGTCTTTAAGCCTTATAATTTTAATTATAATATGTCTTGGTGTGTGCCTCTTTTAGTTCATCTTGTTTGGGACTTCCTGCATTTTCTGGGCTTGTGTGTCTTTTCTTCACCAGGCTAGGGAAGGTTTCCATCATTATTCCTTCAAATAGGTTCCTGATCCCTTGCTCACTCTCTTCTCCTTCTGCTATTCCCATGAAGCAGATGTCGTTATGCTCCACATTGTCCCAAAGGCTTCTTAAACTATACCCATGTTTTAAATTGTTTTTTTCTTTTTACTGCTCTGATTGGGTGTTTTTTCTACCTTGTCTTCTAAATTGCTGATTCAATCTTCTACTTCATCTAACCTATTGTTTATTCTTTCCAGTGTATTACATTTATTTCAGATATTGCATTCTTTATTTCTGACTGGTCCTTTTTTATGGTTTCTATGTCTTTTTTCATGCTGTTGAACAAGTATCCTTATAATCATTACTCTAAACTGTATATCTGATAAGTTGCTTACCTCCAATTCATTTAGTTCTTCTTCTGGAGCATTCTCTTTTTCTTTCATTTGGGGCCTGTTTCTTTGTCTTCTCATTTTGGCTGACACTTGTGTTTGTTGCAAAGACTCTGATGTGGCCCTATGTCAGACATTGCCTTTGACTTGCCCTTGGCAACCTGTTTGGAGCTATCAGTAATTCATAGCTTCGGGCTCCCTCTGCTAAGCCTGGATGTGTACAGAAAGAACCAAGCTGCATACCAAGACTGGCTTTTACCAGCACTGGCCTGGGGGAGGTCTGCTGAAGTCTCAGGGTTCCTAGAGATCTGCCTTTGCCTGCAGGTTTCCTGTTAGGCTTAATCACTAAAATAGCCTCCATCTGTTCTCAGCAGCCCAGTTAAGCTATACAGGGTGGGGCCATTACTTCCCCCAGGCTCATGCTGCATGGAGGGTAGTGCTTTGCCTGAGAAAGATGGCTTCTGCAGTACAGGGAAAGACTCAGTACAAGGATCACGGTGGCTGACCCTTCAGCTCTCTCCCCAGAGCTACCAACCTCAGACCCTCCTCGAATGTCTCTAGTCCCCTCTGCCTCCCTCTGCTGGAGCCCAGGGTAAGTGGCTGCAAATGAAATCTTGTGCATTGGACCTTTAAGAGACTCTCTGTGTCTCTAGCCGTCTCTCCCTCATGGACAGAAATCCATGCTTTTCATAGCCAAATGTTATTTGAGTTCCTTTTCTGGTTCTGGTGTTCTAGGCTGGGGAGACTAGCTTCAGGTTTAGACTGCTACACTTCTCAGGGGGAAACCCCCCAGATAATGAAATATACCTCCAGAATTTCAGCTGCTGCCTGTGGGAATCCAGCCAGCCCTCTTGTGCCACCACACTTCCTACCGGTCTCATTGTGATGGTGTGGTTTCTTCTGTAAGACCTTGGTTATAAGGCTTCTCCCCAGCTAGTGTTCACTTGATTATTCAGGATGATTTTTCTATAGTTGAATTGTAGTTCCAGTTTGGTCCTGGGAAGAGGTTAGTGTAGCTTCCACCTACTCTGCTGCTGTCTTGGATCTCTTATAAATTTCTTTAATATGTCAAATTCCATGTCATGTACTCTAAATTTAATAATGCAGTAAACTAATGAAAAGTCTTTAAATTTTCAAAGCTTAGAAAAAACTTCAAAGTTTTCCTTGAAGTTTCTCAGGGCTTTAATGATCAGAATTTACTCTAGAATAATTTTGGAAATATAGATTTGAGATATAAAATAACAGGTATAATTATGAGATCATTTAAAAAATACAGAAAGTTATTTTACATGTGTTAAAAGTGGTATGGTCTGATTACTGTATGATAGAATCTTTGAAATGTCACATGCTTTCAAATTGGAAACTCAGTTTTATAAGTTCTTGAACGATGTAACTTTTACAGTTGTACTGTATTGGATCCTTGTTTAGAAATAGTACAGACCTTTAGCCTAAAGTTTTAATATTTAGAACAAAAGTTTATATCTATAAGTAATTTAATGTATGGGAAATATTTATTATTGACTTTAATATCTGAATTACAGTAGATCACATACCCAAGCATGTTATAACTTTAATATATGCCTCATCACATGTATAAGAGTAAATGCAGTTTAAAGGATTCAATTTTTAAATTGTCCAATATATATTAGTTAAAATTTTAAAACAATATTTTAATTACATGTTCAAATTTTGAAAATTTTATTTGCTTTCTCAATATACTAATTAATTTTTAAAAATCCAGACCAGTTTGAAATGTTTAAATAGTCTATTATAATTATATTTCTAGGGCCAGAATATGACTTATTATTCCTTTTTATAGCTTTTAAATTACCACATTATAAATACCCCTTATTTCATACAAGATGAATATTCTAGCAAAATAAAGTTTTCCTTTCCCAGCTAAAGGAAAATTACACGTTTAAATACTTAATAATAGTCAAATACATTATTATTATAGTTGTGAATTCCAAAAAAATACATATAAAAGTTCTACAAATGACAACAAAATATGCTATAGAAAAAGCAGTTTAATATATGGAAGAATACCTCTAGATGTTTATTTCTTTTTGCAATCTCACTTGGTGTATTTCCATCCTTGGTTTGTAGCATTTTATCAGCTCCAAGTTCAAGCAACTTCAAAACTACATTTTTATGACCCTGACGTGCTGCCCATGTTAAAGCCTATAAAAGTGGGGAAAAAGAAGATTGTTTAAAAAGAGGGAGTGTATATGGGAGTGAGAGAACAGTATTTATGGCACAATAAAAAGTTAACACGGTTAATTAATAAAACGATTCACTCTCAACTTCACAATTTAATGTAAACATATCTCCAAAGTTGTAACTGCAAAACAGACTTCCAATGCTCACTGATGTTATAAAACCAAATGTTTTACACACTCAAATGGTATTATATGATAAAATGATTTATCTGTCAGTCACTGAACTGTTTTCTATAAAATAGAATTCTAAGTGTATTCTAGAGCCCAGGCTTTATTTTGTGCTATAGTTTCTGTATCAATAGTGAAGACAAAGAGAGTCAGATAATTCTTTTTTTATATTTCGGCTGCTGCTTTTCTTTATCAAACAGCAATTATATCCTAGCCCTTCTGTAGCTTTTATTTCTTAAAAAGATTTGTATGGCCTACTACTAATAATAACAAGATAACAATGTCTTAGAAATAAAAAGGAACATTGGATTGATTCTCACAGTATAACCATTCTCATCCTGGATATTAACTTCTGCTCCATGAGCAACAAGTAGAGCAACAACCTGAGGGTGACCATCTCGTGCAGCATACATGATTGGAGTCATAAGTCTCCTAAAGAGGAGGAAGAAAAGAAACATTTGTGTTAATGCTGCCATTAATAGTTACTGAAGTTCTAAATAAATTTTACTACACACAATACCATCAGTGTTGTTTTGAAAGCAAAAAAAGAAAGGAAGAAATGAAAGCTTTAAATAAATCAGGCAATTTAAAAATCCAATCTCACAGCAAATAAGAAAACGAACACTTCAAAATATAGTGTGCTTACACAGCACCCTCTAGTGAAGAAACGTGTTTAAGAAATAAAATCACTAAATAAGCCACACTTATACTTTGGGGTTTCATTAATTTACATATTCATGTAGAAAAATATCAGAATTCTCACACTATGCTTACTCTTGAAATATAGTGATTAATGATGCAAAAAGGAGTCCCCATCCTCTGAAGACTGCTTATACTAAATGCTTATATTTTATTTAGCAGTTTGCTGAAATAAAAATGTAAGCTTAAAACTTCCTTTAACTTCTTAATGTAGCCTATTACAATTCTACTTTAGTTTACGCTGGAAAGTATTTTACTCTAATCAAGAACGAGATCAATTAGTAGTTTAGCTAGATTCTCTGAGACTATTTTCTGAGAGAGTATAGTGGTTTCCCTCTAGTGTATCATTTTCCAAAATTAGAGATTCATCCCTCTACTCCTGGAAGTTAGTCATCTTCTGAATCTATTACAAAGGGCACAAAGAAGATTCTATCAGTTCTACTTGGGCTGAACTTGGTATTGTGGTCTATTTTAAAGGAGGTCTGGGATTCTGGGCCCAATCTTTTAGAGTCATCTCATATATCTGATTTATATTCAAAGAACTTCACAAAACAACAACAAATTTCAGAATTCTCTATTTTGATCTCATTAAGATCAACTTGTTTACTCACATTCCCTACACTACATATAAGCAGAATATCTCACTCTCCTGACTCTGATAATTCCACAGCAATGTTTTTAGCACAAAAAAAGAGTCACATATTTAGCTGTTTCTTCTATTTCCTAGTATATTACAATTTCAATGTTTTATTGGAAATTATATGCCTCTTTTACCTTGGATATCTCCTATAGAGTGGCTTCATTAGACAGATAATCTTTATAAGATGAAGAGTGAATTTCCTAGATAACTTAAGGAAATACATAGAAAATATATGTAGTAGAAAAAAATCATTTGAGTCAACTAATCATTCAAAATTTTCAAAAGTATAAATCAGATCTCTTAATGCCTCTCCTCCACCCCACTTCCACCACAATAGCCCAAATCTTCTCCTTCCAGTCTTCCCTATTTCACAAAGCTACCATCATCACATTACTTAGGTCTAAGACTAGTAAGCATTATCCATGTCTGTTCTCCATCACTCTGTATACAAGTCATCAGCAGGTTCTACTGGCTTTACCTTCATAATATGTTAAGACTCTAACCACTTCTCACTAGCTTGTTAGTCCTTAGCAGTCAGAGCTATCATTATCTTTCTCTGATGTATATTATCGTAAAAATCTCATAACTGTTCTCCATGCTTCCTTTCTGGACACTTCTAGTTTACTCTCTGTGAAAATGCCAAGTTATTTCCCTTTTCTGTTCCCTCTACCTTTCCCTAAATCTTCATATTGTCCACTTCATCTTATTCAGATTCTTATTAAGAGGAAAAGGTCAATAAAACCAACAAACCTATCGCCAAATTGATCATGATAAAAAGTGAGAAGACACAAATTATCAATATCAGGAATAACAGAAGTGACATTAGTACAGATTCTCCAGATTTTAAAAGTTTAAGGGAATATTATGAACAAATTTATGCCAACAAATTAAACAATTTTGATGAAAAGGACAAATTCCTGAAGACTCAAACTACCAAAGGACACTCAAAATAATTAGTAATTAAAAACCTTCCACAAAGAAAACAGCAGGCCCAGATTGCTTCCCTGGTAAATTCACCAGTTAATGAAAAAAATTATACTAATTCTATATAAACTCTTCCAGTAAACTGAAAAGGAGAGAATTCTTCCCAATCCATTATTTGAATTGAGAGGTACTCTAATAACAAAAATTAGAGAGACATTACAAGGAAAGAAAATGATAGATCAACAATCTTCACTGAACACAGATTCAAAAATTCTAAAAAAATTTTGGCACAGAGAAGCCAAAAATACATAATAAGGATAATATATCATAACCTAGCATTGTTATCCTAGGAATACAAGGTTAGTTTGACATTTGAACTAAAAAGAAAAACTACATGATTATCTCAATAAATGCAGAGCAAGTATTTTACAAAATCCAACTCTTATTAGGCAGATGTCAGAACTTCTGGTAAGGGTTTCCATGTTTCTTACTTTTTTCTTTGTAACTCTTTGTATTGTATTTGCAGATTTCCTCACATCTATCTTCTAGTCCACTAATCAGTTCTTTAGCAGAGTCCCCCTCTGCTGTTTTTCATATATATTTAAATGTTCAACAATAGTTTGTTTTTTCATAACTCATCAGTACTTGTTTCATAATTCCTGTTTGTTACTTTGTGGAGGCAAATCCCTCTTTTATTGCTCAGAGAAATAGTGTTTAGATTCTTCTCTTTTTTTACCTACTTCTCTAGTCTAAATTACTCTTTTGTTGAACTTATTGTTCCTCTTTTATAATGTTTACATTCTCCATATTTTGGTGATTTGTGGTTGTGCACTCATCTTCTGGCCTGTTAGGTCCCTCCAGTCATGGAAGACTCAAGCCAGCAACCCTGGCCAGGGTTATCAGTAATACATTTCTTACAGATAGCCAGAGAGGGTTCCTGTTTCTTTCTATAGGAAGTTACTTCTTTTCCATTCCAGAGATAAATAATTCCCTTCCTGTTTCAACAGAACTTTATTAAAACTTTATGGATGTCTAAAATTTGTAGTGAAAGGGTAAGACTTTAGCATATGTTCAGTTTAACATCTTGAAGTTATAAACCTATTTTTCATAAAATTCCTGGTCTTTGATCACATTTTTCTCTCAGAATTTTGAGGATCATTTCATCAAGTTGAAACAATCCCCTTGGTACTTGAATAAGAAGTCTAATTTCACAAACTAATTTAGATTCTTTTTTAAAAAATGTCTTTTTTTAATGCTGAGTCATCCTAGCTAAGAACTCAATGTGTCTATTTATTCAATGTCATCTTTTAACTCAATGTGGTTTTAAACTTCTCTTGATTTGGGTCCTTTGCATTATTTATACACTTACTTTCAGATATTTAAGTTTTGTTGTTTGTTTTTTTGTTTTTGTTTTTTTGCTTTTGATATTGGGATCTATTATCTCATTGTATTATCAAGCTGGTTATACTTCTAAATTGGAAACAATTTGAATTTTGCATACTGGTATTAAAAAAACTACATCACTTTATGATTACTATTTGTAACAGTTTCTTAGATGATTATATTGTTTACCAAGCTATATTCATATAATTTTGCCCCCTCTTCCCTAATAAAAAAGGCCTATTAAAGATAACATACTCCAAAGGTTTAGAACAGGGGTTGGCAAACTTTTTCTCTGAAGTTTTTTTTTTCTGTAAATATTATTGGCTTTATGGGGCATACAGTACTATGGCATAATCACTCCACTCTGCTATTATAACATGAAAACAGTCAAAACAATGCATAAACGAATGAGCATGACTAATGAGACTAATGAGACTTCAGGGTTTGTAAACTCCTAGTTTAAGATATAAGTGGTATACACGTAAGTATACATAAAGTCAGTTTGCCTTAATCAAACCTAGTCTTCAGCACTTACTGGTTGTACAACCTTAGGCAAGTTTCTTAAACTCTTATTGCCACAATTTCTATAACTTTATAATAATAGTTTCTACATTAGTGGCATTTACTTGTGATATAATCATAATCTGTGGTAACCATATAAAAATGTTCAATAATCAGAACAGTACTAGATACAAAGTAAAGGCTCTGGCATTATTAGCTACTTATATCATTATTTGTTTTTCTCATTTTCTTCTTTCGTATGACTGAACTGTCTTACAGATCCCAAAATAATGTAAATACAAAAAAAAAAGCATTGAACAAGTATCCTGTGTTGTTCTTGAAATTAATGCAAATGCTGCTGGTGTTTCTCCATTAAGCATATAACTTGTTTTGTTTTCCGATATACATTTATGAAATTAACTCAGGTTATAAAAACTGGACTTTAACTTTAACTTTTATTAAATCACCCTTCCAGAAACCTATTATAATAATATCCACTTTTAAAAACTTGACTTATTTATAAAACTTATTTCTCAAATAATAAATCATTTTTTCACAGTTAACATGCATCTCGTTTGAATCACTAGATATTATGCATATAATGTGATGATATTCATTTTGATGATTTATTCATTATGCTCTGATCATTTATTATGCTCTGGAACTATTTAAATTATATTAGTGTAATCTATTCCTTGAATGTTTAAACGTAACCTGTTAAACTCTCTGAGACCAGGACTTTTTTGGAAAGTTAGCTTTCTGACAATTTTTCCCAACAGCGATAGAAACTGTAACATAAAAATTAAACAACAAGAAGAGTATAAACAAAAATTAACTAGAAATAAAGTTACACTAACCTTCTCCCAGGACCAATCTGGAATTACAACTAAATTGTGGAGAAATCATCTGGAACAAACAGCTGAACAATCGCGCGAGAGAAGCCTTATAACCACAGACAGACACAAGAATCAGATTCGGCAAAACACGACTGGTAGGGAGTGTGGTGGAGACATCAGAAGGCTGGCTGGGTGCCCACAGGCAGCAGCTGAAGTGCTGGAGGGGTATTTAAGTGGACTGTTGGATCCCCCGAGAAGGGTAGAGTCAATATCCTAAGCTGGGATTCCCAGCCCAGAGCACCAGAGACCGAAAAGTACACAGATAACATCCAGCTGCGACAGGTGACACGGTTCCTCTCTGCCAGAGACAAATATCTGGAGATGCAAAGAGCACTTTAAAGGGCCAATGCATAAATTTTCATTTGCAGTTACTTACCCTGGCCTCCAGCAAAGAGGGAGGGCAGAGTGGACTAGAGACATTTGAGGAAAGTCTGGGGACAGAGGCTTTGGGGAGAGAACTGAGAGATTAGCCTGCAGGATCCCGGACTTCCCGGATGTCGGTGCCGAGGCATCCCACAACACAGCAATAGCCATCTTGCTCAGGCAGACCACTCCCCTCAGAGCGGCAGCAGCCTAAGGAGAAACAATAGTCCTGACCCCACAAGGGACTCTGCCCCACAGACGGTGCTTACGCTTGACTGCTGTGTGCAGAGTGACTAGATTAACAACTGAGGGAGTCAGCCACAGAGAGCATATCCCTGCTAGCCATGGACAGGCTGCCTAAGGCCAGAGAGGGTCACCATCTGACATTACCAGAGGCAGGTCCAGAAGGAAAGAACAGTGGTAAATACTAGATGCTACCGAGAAGAAATCCACCATGGTTTTCTCCATGATTTGTGATTATTTTCTCTCGTGCATAGCTTTTTAACATTCATTTCTTGCCCTTCAAGTTTGTACATATTAAGTCACTACATTAAGTCACTATATTATACTATATTATAGTTTCTTTCAATTCACATATTTTGCTCCTTTTTCATACTCCATTTTACCTTCTTCATTTCTCTTATTATTTTCATTTTAAATATTGTTTTCTGTCTTGCTACAATTTGTTTCCATTCCACACTCTTACTATTTCTCCCCTATCCAGCCTTTCAAAACCTATTTTCTGGTCCAGGGTCATCTTACATTCTTTTTTCCAACTTAAAATACCCGCATTCTCTCTCCACCTTCAGCAATCTTTGCTCGTTGGTTGTGGATACGGTAGTTGTTGTTCCATTTTTTCAATTTTATCTCTAAATCTTCACTAATTTTGTATTTCAAATCTCAAATTTTACTGTTCCCCTCTTATACTTTTTTTTCATTTCATATTTTAATTTTTCCCTGTCTTAGCCTGTTTTATTTCTTTTTTTTCTCTTTCATCCTGTTTTTTCTTTTCATCTCAAATTTAAATTTTCCCTGTCTCAGTCTGGTTTTTGTTCCTCATTCTTGGTATTCCCTCTCCCTCTATCATCTCAAAATCACTTCTCTTTCCACTAGACATGTCTTAAGCTTTCCTTTCTTTCTTTTTTCCCTTTTATTCCCATCCAGCCTATATTAATGTTAGGCATTTGTTGTAGATAGTGCTGTGGTAGATCTTTTTCTCCAAGTTGGTTTCTATTTTTTTATTATTTATTTCCTTTTTTTCCTTTTCTTTCTCTCTCTCACTTTTATTTTATTTTAAATTTGTTTATATCTAATACTATATGCTTGCCTTCTCTTACTCCATTCAGCCTTCTTCATTCCCTTTATTTATGATGTAAAATTTACTTTCTTTATTCGTATTGCTCTGATTCCCTACTATTAATAGTGCTCCACCCTCTACTCACTCAGATCATTTTTCTTTTAGTAGGTAATTTCATATTCACTCTCCTATCCTATAACAGTCTTAATCTCTTTACACCCTTATTAATACTGGCTCATTTGCTGTTGATAGTGGGATTGTAGGTGGGAATTATTTTTGTGGGTGTGGGTTTGTGTCCTGGGCTTTGTGGTTTTGTTATGGCAGCACATGCACAATAGCACAGAAGGCATGATGGGTGGAATGACCTTTAGCCCACCAGCCAGAGGGAAGGATGCACCAAAGAATGACCCAACAACAATCAAAACCCTTACATTCAGAGAGCCAACATAAACAGCATAAGGGGCTTCCCAAGAGCATCCACCTCAGGACATCAAGGGGACTATACCACTGAGTTCCATAGGCCTCCTACCACAGAAGACCATACCATCAAGAAAGGTAGTCAAAGCAGATCAATCAAATGTGCAGAAACAAACAACAGTATTCACCTAAAATGGGGAGTCAAAGAAACAACCCTCAAACAAAAGGAGAGGAGAAATCCCCAGGGTGCTAAGTGAAACAGAGACAAATACTACTATCAGATATTCAGTTCAAATCAATGATTTTCAGGAAGTTCAATGAGTTCACTGAGAATTACCAAAAACTACAGGGAAGTTATAATGAACTTATTGTGAACTATATCAGCATGAAAATGACACAGAAACTATCAATAAGAGCCAGGAGGAAATGAAGAATACAATTTCTGAATTGAAGGACACAGTAGAAGAAATCAAGAGGAGGCTAGATGAAGCAGAGGACTGAATCAGGAAGCTGGCGGGTAAGGTAGAAAAAAATTCCCAGAAAGAGCAAAAATGGAAAAAGACTCAAAAAGAACGAAGAGGGGTTGAGAGAAGTGCAGGACAATGATGTAACATAACAATATCTGTATAACAGAAATACCAGAAAGAGAAGAGGAGGAGCAAGGGACAGAAAGCCTGTGTGAAAAAGTAATGATGGAAAACTTCCCTAATCTGATGAGAGAAAAAGTCACATAATTCCAAGAAGCACAGAGGGTCCCAATGAAGATGAACTGAAAGACACACACTCCAAGACTACTCTACCCAGCAAGGATCTTACTTTAAATAAAGGTGAAAAAAGTAGTTCCCTAGACAAAAGAAAGCTAAAAGAATACACTTTCACCATGCCAGCATTGCAAGATATGCTAAATGAACTACTTTAGGAAGATGAAGAAAAAGAGTGAGAGAGAGAGAGGAACACAGGCACAAAGGGGAGGAAATGGCAATGCATAAGACCCTATCGATAACAACCTTAAATGTAAATGGATTAAATGCTCCAACTTAAAGACATACGGTAGTAGAATGGATAATAAAACATGACCTGCACATATGCTGCCTATAAGAGACCCACCTCAGAACAAAAGATCAACACAGATGGAAAGTGAAGGGATGGGAAAAAATATTCCAAACAAATGGACATGGAAAAAAAGCCAGGTTAGCAATACTGATATCAGACAAAACAGACTTCAAAAGAAAGGCCAGAAAAAGACACAGAAGGACATTTCATAATACTCAAAGGAAGAATCCATCAAGAAGACATAAACATTGTAAACCTATATGCACCCAGCACAGGAGCACCCAAATATATGAGGAAAATTCTGAAGGACTTCAAGAAAGATATAGACAGCAACACACTTATAGTAGGAAATTTTAACACCTCATTGTCAACAATGGATAGATCTTCCAAACAAAACATCAATGATGATATTGTGGCACTGAACAACATACTAGATCAAATGGACTTAACTGACATATACAGAATCTTTCATCCCCCAAAAGCAAAATATACATTCTTTTCAAGTGCACGTGGAACAGTTTCAAAGATAGACCACTTGACGGGACACAAAACAAGCTTCAGCAAACTCAAGAAAACTGAAATCATATCAAGCATTTTATTGGACAATAAGGTCTTGGAACTAGAAACCAACCATAGGAAAAAACTCAAAAACATTCAAATTTGTGAAGACTGGACCGCATGTTATTAAACAATGAATGCGTTAATAATGAGGCTAAGGGAGAAATAAAAAAGTTTCTGAAAACAAATGAAAATAAACACACAAACAGCCCAAAACCTATGGGAAACAGCAAAGACAGTCCTGAGAAGGAACTTCATAGCAAAACAGGACTATATAAAAGAAATAAAAACATTTCAAATAAAAACCCTAACCACACATCTACAAAAACTGGAGGAACAACAGCAAACAAAGCCCAGAGAGAGTAGAAAGAAGGAAATAATCAAGATCAGAGCAGAATTAAATGACACAGAGGCTAAAAGAACAATTCAAAGGATTGATAAATCCAGGAGTTGGTTCTGTGAAAAGACAAACATAAATGATAAGTCTTTAACCAGACTCATCAAGAAAAAAGGAGAAAGGACCCCAACAAATAGAATCAGAAACGAAAGAGGAGAAATTATAATTGGGACCACAGAAATACAAAGGATTGTAAGAAATTACTATGAACAACTATATATCAAGAATTTTGAAAACGTGGGTGAAATGAACAAATTTTTAGAACATATAATCCTCCAAAACTGAGTCAAGAAGAAACAGAAAGCCTGAACAGACCTGTAAGAGCTAGTGAAATTGAAGCAGTAACCAAAAACCTACCAGCACACAAAATCCCTGGGCAGATGGTTTCACAGGAGAATTTTCCAAACATTTAAGGAAGAGCTAACCCCTATCCAGCTGAAACTATTTCAAAAACCCAAGAAGAGGTAAGACTCCTCAACTCTTTTCATGAGGTATCACCTTAATCGCAAAACCAGATAAAGACACCAGAAAGAAAGAAAACAACAGGTCAATATCACTCACGAACACAGACACTAAAATCCTTAACAAAATATTGGCAAACAGCATCCAGCAACACATTAAAAATTTCATACACCATGATCAAGTGGGATTTATCCCAGAGAACTAAGGATGGTACAATATTTGCAAATCAATAAATATAATACATCACATAAAGAAAAGGAAAGAGAAAAATCACAGGATAATATCAACAGATGTGGAAAGAGCATTTGATAAGGTATGGCACACATTTATGATAAAAACACTCAGTAAAGTGGGAGTAGAGGGAGTATGCCTCAATATAATAAAGGCCATACAAGAGAAACCTACAGCCAACACAATACTCAACAAGAAAGAACTAAAATCTTTCCCACGAAAATCAGGAACAAGACATGGGTGTCCCCTTTCACCTCTTTTATTCAACACAGTATTGGAAGTTCTAGCCATAGTGATCAGACAAAAAAAAAAAAAAAAGAATTAAAAGATATCCAAACTGAAAGGAGAAAGTAAAACTCTCATTACTTGCAGATTACATGATAGTGTACCTTGAAAACCCTAGAGACTCTACTAAAAAACTACTCAACCTAATAAGTGAGCTTGGCAGAATAGCAGGATACAAAGTCAGTACTCAGAAATCGAAGGCATTTTTATACACCAACAATGAAATAACAGAAACAGAAATAAGGAAAAAAAATCCCATTTGCTACAGAAAGAAGAAAAATAAAGTACCTAGGAACTAACCTAACCAAGGAGGTAAAAGACCTGTACTCAGAAAACTACACAACACTGAAGAAAGAAGTTAAGGATGACACAAATAAATGGAAGCATATAGCATGTTCATGGTCTGGAAGAATTAACACCATTCAAATGTCCATAGTACCCAAGCAATCTATAAATGCAACATAATCCCTATTAAAATATCAATGACATACTTCACAGATTTAGAGCAAATATTTCAAAAATTTTTATGGAACCAAAAATGACTCCAAATGGCCTCAGCAATCTTTAGAAAGAAGAACAGAGTAGGAAGGATCACAGTACCTAATATCAAACTACATTAAAGGCCACTGTAATCAAAACAGTCTAGTACTGGCACAAGAACAGACACAAAGATCAATGCAACAGAACAGAGAGCCCAGAAATTAAGCCATGTGTCTATGGTCAATTAATATTTCACAAAGGGGGCAGCAGCATAAAATGGAATAAAAATAGCCTCTTCAACAAATGGTTTTGGGAGAACTGGGCAAGTACATGCAAAAAATGATATTTGACCACTAACTTACATTATTCACCAGCATAAACTCCAGTTGGATAAAACTTAAATATGTCATGACAACCATAAAAGTCCTGGAGGAAAACACAGGTGGTAAAATTTCAGATATCCCACGCAGCAATATTTTTGCCGACACATCTCCTACAGCAAGGGAAATAAAGGAAGAAATAAACAAATGGGACTACATCAAATTAAAAAGCTTCTGCATGGCTAAAGATACCATCCTCAAAATGTGCAGGGAACAGGCCATATGGTAAAACATATTTGCTAATGATACACTGGACAAGGGTTTGATCTCCAAAATATATAAAGAACTCATATGACTCAACACCAGGAGGACAAACGATCCAATTAAAAAATGGGCAAAGGACCTGAACAGACACTTCTCCAAGGGGGACATACAGAGGGCTCACAGACATGAAAGGATGCTCAGCATCACTAGCCAGCAGAGAGATTGATATTAAAACCTCAGTGAGATACTGCCTCACACCAGTCAGAATGGCCATCATTAATTTATGACGGTCAACAAACAAGTGCTGGCAAGGATGCGGAGAAAAGGAAATGCTAGTGCACTGTTGGTAGGAATGCAGACTGGTGCAACCACTGTGGGAAACAGTATGGAATTTCCTCAAAAAACTGAAAATGGAGCTGCCCTTTGACCTGGCAATTCCGCTGCTGGGATTATACCCTACGAATCCTGAAACACCAATTCAAAAGAACCTATGTAGCCCCATGTTCATAGCAGCGTTATTTACAATAGCCAAGTGCTAGAAACAGCCTAAGTGCCCTTCAGTAAATGAGTGGCTACAAAAAACTGGTACATTTACACAATGGAATACTATGCAGCAGAAGAAAGAAGGAATTCCTGCCCTTCACAACACCATGGATGGAACTGTAGAGTATTATGCTAAGTGAAAGAAACCAGGTGGTGAAAGACATACCATATGATCTCACCTCTAAGAGGAACCTTATGAATGAAACAAATGAGCTAGAGGCATGGAAACAAGGAACAGACTAACAGCAACTAGAGGGGAGTAGGGAGGAAATAAAGGTGGGAAGAAGGGGAAGGGACTAGTTAAGAAACTGAATGAATTACCCATGGATATGGACAACAGGGTGGGACTGACTGTGGGAGCGGGGGTCAGGTTGGGAGGAGGAGAACAAAGGGAAAAAACTGGGACAACTGTAATAGAACAACAACAACAAAATTTAATAAAAAATCAATTTTGAAAACTATCTTGAGGTACCATGTAACTAATGTTCTTCCAATTCAGGTAAAATTGTTTGCTATTTTCAATGTTCAATGTGTAGTCCATGGCTTTGGTTAGAACAATAGCTTTATAAGTGGACCTTCTGGCTCCAGTTTATCCTCAACCTGGTGTCAGAATTACTTTTATAAATTAATAATTTCATTCTTCTTAAAATTGTTCAATAGCTTTCAGTATGAAATTCATATTTTTTAGCATCGATTATACATGTTATTATCTAGCCAATGCTGAGGTTTGCTCATTTTCTAATGTAATATCATGTCATCTGGTTACATACCCTATAATTACCTGAATGAAATGTGCCCTTTCTCTGCCTGAACATGCACCTACACTGAATATTACTTTCTACCATATTTAGTCAGTTAACTTCTATTCATTCTTTAAACCTCAATTCTCAAAGGATAAACCTTTAAGAAGCTTGTTTTATTTGTCAATTTCATCTGAATTAAATCTCATAATTTCTATTTCTAGAGACACCCTGTACTACCTCTAATTTTACTATGTTGTAAATGCCTTCAAGTTTTGTAACCTCTCTGACTATACTGTCAAATTCTTCAGGCAGGGTCTTTTACTCATGTATCTTCTAGTGTTTAGCATATAATGTTTAACAAAACCCAGTTGAATTTAATAGTGATAGTTGTTTTTTTCCTTCATTTATCAAATTTCCTTAAAACGGTTCATGGCCAATAATTGGTTAAAAATAATAAGGTTTATGTATGTTACCATAATTTAAAAAATTGTTTTTGAATGATACAGAGCTGCCTTTCATTCATCTCACTTAGTTGCTATTTCATTTCAATAAAATCTCCACTAGATGGCACACATGAAAAAGTAAAAACAAAATTCTCAACGTGACAGGGAAAAAATGGTTTGTTTGTGTTCAGGTCACATTTTTAGTGTACAGTTTAGTATTATCTGTTTTTAGTATATTTAATCAGCTTTTAGCTGGGAGGTTAAAGAAAATTATGATAAAGAAGATTCTGAGAATGATAAAATGCTATAAATAGGACATCTATTTCCAGCTATCAAAGTAGTTTTATTAGATCAACCCTTCCACTAACAAAGGCTGTAAAAGCTGATAAAATACATACAATGTTTGAGGGCATTGCAGAAAATCCAAGGCATCCAGGACATGAGAAGCCAAAATCCTGGGTAGAAAAGAAGCATTTGTTGAATCGAGCTCTACATTTTCTGCCACTTGTTCCCTTAAGATATTTGCCAGTTCCTGGGGGGCAGAAACAGAAAGCTAGGGCCTGTACCCTAGGCCTTCTTTGGGGGTTGGAGACACAAAAATTGGAGTTTAGGGCTACAAACCAAGAACTCAAAGAATTAAGTGTAGAAAAAAGAAAGAGCAGGAAAGTGGCCCTGCAGAAAAGTGATCTTTTATTTTGGGCTTTGCTTTTTTTTTAAAGTTCAAAGCATTTGCTGATTCCTAAAATATACAAAATATGTGTGGGGAGGGAGGAAGAAGACTACAAACTAGTTGTTACAAAGCTGAAAAGCTAAAAAGGGCTTTCATCATTTCCTTACAGCTAAGGAGACAAATTTTGGCATTCATGAGCCTGAGGAAAGAGTGAAGATATAAAAAGAGGGAATATATAAAATGGAGCCACTTTAATCAAGCTGCTAAAATTAACAATAAATTAAATTAAGTTAAAAAAAGAAAATATGAGGCCCTAGTGGGCTTTCTAGAGAAGGAAACAAACAATAATACCTAATATTTATATTGTATAATGTAGAACTTACTAAAATACATAATGTCAGGTAGCAAAAAGGGATAGGAATAGATCAATGCTGTTCAGAAGGTATTTGTAATTTCTAGTAGTCACATTTAAAATGTAATAAAAAGTGGTGGCCCTGGCTGCTGTAGCTCAGTTAGGTGTTGTCCTGCAAAGTTTGTGGTTTGATTCCTGGTCAGGGCACATGCCTGGGTTGTGGGTTGGGTCCCTAGTTAGTGTGTGTGCAAGGTAATAAATTGGCTGAGGATGTGCAAGGCAAAAACTGCCTAATTTCCATGGCATGGATCTTACCTGTGACAAAATGTGCTCCATGGTCAAAAAATGGCAGACCATGACTGAAGCCAACATTGATGTCAAGACTACCGATGGGTATTTGCTTCGTCTATGTTGGTTCTACTAAAAAATGCAACAATCAGATTCAGAAGACCTCTTATGCTCAGCATGAACAGGTCCACCAAATCCAGAAGATGATGGAAATCATAGCCCGAGGGGTACAAATGTCTTGAAAGAAGTGGTCAATAAACTGATTGCAGATAGCATTGGAAAAGCCATAGAAAAGGCTTGCCAATTTATTTATCTGCTTCATGATGTCTTTATTAGAAAAGTTGAAATGCTGAAGAAGCTGAAGTTTGAACTGGGAAAACTCAGAGCTTCAAGGTGAAGGCAGCAGTTCTATCAAAGCTACTGGGGATGAGATAGGTGCTAAAGTTGAATGAACTGACGGGCATGAGGCCCAAGTCCAACAATCTGTTTAAAATTCAGACATTTAATGATGACAAATAAAAAGGCCTATTTGTGATAAAAAAATTAATATTATGAAGGTTGAGGCATGAGGAAAGACTCTATTCTTATTCTAACTGGCCTGGGAAATAAAAGTTTTTTGAACTTTCCAATCCTGCATCAATGCCTGGATATACAGCTAGCTCTATAGATAACCCCCTAATTGCCCCCTAAAGGTGTCATGTACCCAGGTCAACTGACATATACCTCACATTCAATATCTAGGCCACTCATTTACACAAGTGGTTCAGGTAAACACCCCAAGGTTGAGTTGAGACTACTGAAAAGACATTGAGAAAGTAGGCTAATACCAAAACTCAGCCTTGAACCATTATAATCTTTAACTTGTGCAAGATCCTAATTGCCACTCAGGAGAAAATTAAATATTTTTCTGAAAGTAAACAGATCTGTATAAATGTTTATACTTAATATCCAGCATTCCATAAAAATTTGCTAGGCATTCTAGAAGACAAGGCCAAGTGACCGAAAGGAAAGAGAGACAGTAAGAGCAGATCTAAATATGTCATCAGAAACACACTTTAAAAAAAGTGTGAAAAAGTATTAATTAGAGACCAGAATTTTGGGGAAACAAGAGGTAATCAGAAAGTCTACAACCGAAAAATTACTGAAATTAAGATATTAATAGTTGGGCTTAATATCAGATTAGCAATAGCAGAAAAGGATTAATAAACTGGAAGACAGGCCAGGGGAAAATACTCAGGTAAAATATGGAGGGGAAAAGGATGGAAAATAAAGAAAAGTGTGAAAATACATATGTGATAGGGGTGTAATGATCTAAATCCCAGTTGGAAAGAAGAGGGAGAATGAGACAAAAGCAATATCTAAAGACACACTAGCTGAAATATTTCCCAGACTGTTGAAATAAATCACAGAAGTTCTATGAACACAAAGCTAAGCAAATTCAAAAAAAATTGTATCTAGGGATATCATACAAAGTTACTCAAAACAAGACAAATAGAAAAATCTTAAAAACAACCACAGCCCTGGCTGGTGTGGCTCACTGGATTGACTGCTGGCCTGCAAACCACAGAGTCACTGGTTCAATTCCCAGTTAGGGCACATTCCGGGGTTGCGGGCCACATCCCCAGTGTGGGGTACATAAGAGGCCACCACACTTTGATGATTCTCCCCCTCTCTTTCTCCCTCCCTTCCCCTCTGTCTAAAAATAAATAAATAAAATCTTTTTTAAAGTATCAACCATAGGATAAAATACCTTCAAAGGATTAATAATAAGACTTAACAGCTGACTTTTCAATAGAAACAATGTAAACTAGGAGACAAAAAATATGATAATTTAAAGATACAAAAAGAAAGCAATTTCTAAGCTAGAAGTCTATGATTGTGAAACAGAAGTGTTTTTGGACAAAGACAGACTTTGTTACCAGCAAAAGTTTTCAGAAGACAATCCTTAATTGAAACATGAAAATACAGGATAGACTGAATCACACACACACACAAAAAAAGGATGAATATGTCAGTAAACCTAAATAAAAATTGATAACAATGTAACTGATAACAATAATAAAATTATAATAATGTACTGTGAAGTTTAAAAAATATATAAATTTAAAATATATGACAATAGCACAAAGACGGGGGTGGGATTGGCAAATGGAGTTAAAATATTCTAAATTCCTGCTATTGCCCAGGAATTGATAAAAGTACTAATTTAAAATAGACTCTAATAAGTAAAGAATACATGTAATACGTGTAATAATACATGTAATACATGTAATAATCTCTAGAGTAGCCACTAAAAGAATAATAGAAGAATGAATAATTAGGCAGGAAACTGTGTAAAAACATTAATCCACAAACAATCTTAGAAAAAGAGCACTAACTAAATGGAAGAGATATTATTAGTACGTACCCTAAGTACAAACGGACTAAATATTCCATTTAATATAAACTACTGTTAATCTTGACTTTTAGGTTGCTTACTTTAAACAAAAGCAAAAATAAGGATGAAAAGTAAAAGGATGAAAAATGATAAAGAAAAAACTAAACTAAAAGAAAGCTGATACAGCCATTCTAATATTAGACTAAGTGTATTACCATAAACAGGTACTACTAAACCTACAAAGAATCGCACTTCATAAGAATAAAAGGTCATTACATCAGTAATACGGTAGCCTAAAACATAAGCAAAAGCTGACCAAAATACAAATCACAGTAACTAATAGAAAAAGCAAGCAAAATATTAGTAGTCATTTAGAAGATATGATCAACAGAACTAATAAAAGTGGCTTAAATAATACAGATAGACCATTACACACAACTATTGCCGAATTACTTTCTCTTCTCGTGTGCATGGAACATTTGCAAAAAGTGGCCATAGGCTGGGCCATAAAGAAAGTCTCAACACATTTCAAACATCTGAAATATACAGAACATGTTCTCACACTACAGTGGAATTAAGCTAGAAGTTAGTAACAGAAAGAAAACTAGAAGAATAAAAAACTGTTATATATTCAACCACTGGAATATTTCTCAGCAATTAAAAAATGAACTACTGATACAAAAACATGACTGCATCTCAAAATATTAGGCTGAGTGAAAGAATTTACACACTGAGAGTATGTAATGTATAATAATGTACTAAACAAAACAGTAATCCAGGGTAGAAAATAAAAACAGTTGTTGCCTCTTCAATCTAGAGGATTGTCCTGGAAGGGACCTACAGAAACTTCCTAGGGTAATAGAGAAAGGCATATGAGCTACACATGTGTATTTATTTGTCATACTTCAAACTGTACACTTAAGATATGTACATTTCACTTTGTAAATCAGATCTCAATAAAAATGTAGAATACAAACATGCCAAATGATACTATATAATGTTTAAAGATGGATAGATGATTACATGGTAGGAATATGTGGGTGGATGATTTTATATATACACATATATAAATGGCTAATGGTGTCATTAAAATAATAATATTTAAAGAAAAATAGAACATATACTTATTAGCTTAGTTTCACATATCAATCAGAAATGTGCATTTTTAGAAATTGTGATTGTCATAACACAACACAAAAAATATCAGTTTAAGTAAATGTAACATTTGGAAAACACCTACAACGAAATGGCAGCACATTAAGTACCTTCATATTCATTATCCTGTTTTAATTCTCTAGCCGCCCTGTTGGCTAGCTAGATATCACATCTATCAATTACTGAAAAAAATCAAGCCTCAAAAATTACAAAAAGTCTTAATAGTTGTATTAGTTTGACTAAGTTGTAGAAATATTATTTGGACCAAGATCTTAAGGCTTTAAGTCATGCTTTATACTTCTGTGGCATAAATGGATTAACATATTAATTACTTCACAAATTCCATGTTTCAGTTAAGTTATGCAAGTACAATAGACAAATGATCATTCTACTTCAAATCTATTAAATTCAGTAAGAACTTGATAAGCTTCCCATGAAAGAACTGTGAAGGAATCAAAAGATATGTATGGTACCATGGTAGTCAAGTAGCTCACAGTGAAATCAAGACTTTCATACATGAGATGTATAACAATGTGCTATACCAGTCAATCACCCACTCCAAATACTTACAAATGGGAACTCTGATGGGAAAGCTTAATAGATTATTAATTTAGCACTGGAAGGAATAATTTAAATGCACAGTGATGGGGGGAGGATATTCCAAATTGAAGAAAAACAAACACACAGAGGCAGAAATGACCATGTATCCAAGGAATGATGTTAAAATTGCATAAATGAAGTAACTTTTAGAAATTGGGGAGTATAAGAAGTGAATAAGGTGGAATCAAATTAGGGAGAGGTTTGCACTTCACCTCACAGAGAGAAGGAAGTGTGTTCTACTGGTAATAGCAAATAGGACTGACTAAAAAGCAGTAGTGCAGTCAAAAACATCAATTAGGAGGCTATGAAAGTAGCCCCTAAAGTGGGATTACAGATGTCAAAACTGCAATAAATCTAAGGGACATTACAAAGAAAGAGCCGATTAGGGATTACTTATATATAAATGTGAATGAAAAAGCTACATACAAAAAAATGAAACTCAACTACCAATTGACACCATACAAAAAAATAAACTCAAGATGGATAAAAGACTTAAATATAAGTCGTGATACCATAAAAGTCCTAGAGAAGAACATAGGCAAGAAAATTTCAGGTATTCCATGCAGCAGTATTTTCACTGTTATGTCCCCTATAGCAAAGGACATAAAGGAAAGAATAAACAAATGGGACTTCATCAAATTAAAAAGCTTCTGCACAGCTAAAGAAAACATCAGCAAAATGAAAAGGGAACCAACCATATGGGAAAATATATTTGCCAATGACACCATGGACAAGGACTTGATTTCCAAAATATATAAAGAACTCACATGACTCTACACCAGGAAGACAGACAATCCAATTAAAAAATGGGCAAAGCACCTCAACAGACACTTCTCCAAGGAGGACATACAGAGGGCCCAGGACAGATGAAAGGATGCTCAGCATCATTAGCCATCAGAGAGATGCAAATCAAAATCACAATGAGATACCACTTCACATTGGATAGAGTGGCTATCATAAATAAACAAGTGCTGGCGAGGATGCAGAGAAAAGGGAACTAGTACACTGTTGGTGGGAATGCAGACTGGTGCAGCCATTGTGAAAAACAGTATGGAATTTCTCCAAAAAACTAAAAATGGAACTGCCTTTTGACCCAGCAATTCCACTGCTGGAATTATACCCTAAGAATCCCGAAACACCAATTCAAAAGAACCTATGCACCCCAATGTTCACAGCAGCGCAATTTACAATAGCCAAGTCTGGAAACAGCCTAAGTGCCCATCAGTAAATGAATGGATCAAACAACTGTGGTACATTTACACAATGGAATACTACTTAGCAGAAAGAAAGAAGGAATTCCTACCCTTCACAACAGCACAGATGGCACTGGAGAGCATTAAGTGAAGGGAAATAAACCAGGCAGTGAAAGACAAATACCGTATGATCACATATAAGTGGAGACTAATCAACAAAACAAACAAGTAAGCAAAATAGAACAAGAGTCATGGAAATAAAGAACAAACTGACAGTGACCAGATGGGAGGGTGGAGGGGAATAACAGGGCCAAGAAGGGGAAGGGTCATCAAGGAACATGTATAAACGGCCCATGGTCAAAGACAGTGGGAAGGGAGAATTGAATGTGGGAGGTAGGCGTGGTTAGGGCAGGGCAGAGTAATGGGGCGGGGGGAAATGGGGACAACTGTAATTGAACAACAATAAAAAAAAGTGAATGAAAAAGCTTGTGATAAGTAACAATTTTTCTTGGTACGAATTCATGTTCAAAATTCAAAATTGCTACTGTTTAAAGCATACAGTAAAGAGAAAATACAATTAATGTGGCCATGGAGAAAATATATGTAGGAGGTGAAAAATCAGGGCTGTCCCCCATTATTGCTGATACCCCTTCTGTGAAAACGGCAAGATTATACTTCCTCATTACCTTGAAGTTAGCTATATACATGTGAGCAAAATTAATTAGAAAAAACTGCATGGGTCTCTTCAAGGCAGAAATTTTAGTTGCCAGCAGGCTACTTACAACTGGTGCCAGACATGAATAAGACAAAGTCAAGTCAGAATCTGAAAGGTAGTTTTGTTTCTTTTTTTAAATTTCAAGTCTTTGCTTCTCTGCCTGTGTCAAGGGTTTCCTTCATCTCCACTCTGTGTTTTCAAAAGGACCAAGTAGATTTCCAAGTGTATCAATAGCAATATTAATGCTATGCCCTATTCATGCAAAGTAACACTAAGATATTAGTAATTGTCTGCATACCCGTAAAACTGCTAAAAAAGATCAGATCAGCTCCTATAGGAACATAAAGAAAAGACATGGAAGTAAAACAATAAGCATAGGATATACATGGAGAGGCAATTTACTAAAAAACAAACAAACAAACAAAACAAGGTCCTGGCCGATGTGGCTCAGTTGGTCGGAGCGTCCTCCCATACATTAAGTATTCATAGGTTCCATTCCTGGTCACGCCATATTCCTAGGTTGTAAGTTCAGTCCCCAGTCAGGGATTGAGAGTCAACCACTTAATGCTCTTCTCTTGCATGGATGTTTCTGTCCCTCTCTTCCTCCCTTCCCCTGTCTCTAAAATCAGTAAGTAAATTCTCAGGTGAGGATTAAAAGAAATACAGGAAGAAAAATAATCACGAAATAACAACTTCTAGTAATGTTTTCTAAATAAGCTATTAAAAAACTCTTTCTGGCCCTGGCCAGTGTGGTTAAGTTGGTTGGAGCATTGACCCATAACCAAAAGGTTGCAGGTTCAATTCCTGGTCAGGACACATATGTAGGTTGCAGTTTAATCCCTGATTCAGGTCCAGGAGCATATGATCCCTGGTCCGGACATGTACTGGAGGCAACTAATTGATGGTTCTTTCTCACTGGTTCTTTCTCATCAATGGTTCCTTTCCTTCCTCTCTCTAAAAGTAATGAAGAAATGTCCTAGGGTGAGGATTAAAAAAAAAAGTCTCTCTGAAAGTATTTTTGCAACTTCAGCAGAGATATGTCACCTATTTCCTTATAACTAAAAGCAAGTTAATATTGTAATTCAATATTATACCTCAATCTACCAAATTGCTTTGGTGACATTTACAACTAAATTTATATTCTGAGAAAGAAACATTTTTCCCAGAATATTTCTGATTTATTAAAACAGGCAATAATAGTCAATAAGTTAACAATCACACAATGATTACGTCAAAACCTTGGACATTAGTTAATGTGTGCTGTCTTATCAACAGTAATAAAACAACTATTGAAATTAAAGTGCCATTTTATAAAACATTTATCTCATGACTGAGCAATCTGAATAGAACAAACTCTTCTGCTAGAAAAATTGTCTTCTAAATGTAATGCAAAAATTTTTTTAAGAAAATGTTTTTGCAAACTGGGGAAAAACTCACATAATTCCTAAAAACAGAAATGTTTATTATTGAATATATATACTTTTAAAGACTTATTAACCTAACAATAAAATAAAAATGTCAACTCCAAATTAAGGTAAGACTGAAGAAGGTTTCAAACTGTATCATGTGTCCAATAATTTAACATAAACCTTTTAGACTTTCATAATTTATAATATCTCTTGTTACTGCAATATCAATACAAATAGGAAAAAAAGGAATGTAAGTCCATAGTTTGGCACAACCACCAAGTTCCAATTAAGTTGATTGCAGGCAATCTTGTTCTTAGAGCCAAATATTATTAAGTTGACTTAAAATGATTAATATTTTTCTGTTCACATACTTCCCTTTACAATCTGTGGACTGTTTAAATCAAAATATTCGACTACCTACAATAATTTAGGGAAAGAGAGGAAAAAACACAAAGATATATGGCAATTTAACACAGATGTGTTTTGCAACAATTGGAAAAGACAGAATCCCAAATTTAGACAAAATGGAAAATATAAAAGCATTCCGATGGTAGATCCTGTTCAGAATAAACCTCTATTACATTCGAAGGCTTAAATACTTCAGTGCCAATTTTCTGTTCTGTACAAGTAACATAGTGCCTACCTCTAGTTGTAAAGAATATATTAGATAACACACTGAAGAGCAATTAACACAGTTACCAGCATACAGGAAACAGTCAATAAATGTTTCCTTTAAAAACAAAATTAAAAACCTCACCCTAGAAACAAATTCAAAGGCCCAAATAAACAAGTATTAATTTCCCATATTTGTTAGACATACTGCAATGTGCTAAGTATTGTCAGTGGCAAGATCCAAGAGAAACATAAGGTATGATTGTGTTAATTTTGAAATGGCTTTCAAGTTGTCATGTTTTGACCATTAGTCCCACAGGAAGAAAAATAAAAAGAATTCTTAAAAGAAAAAAAAGTAAAGCAACAAGATAGATCTTTATATACTAATATAGAAAGCCAATCATTAAATATTAAATCAATGCTATTTTCCACAAGATTAGAAAAGTCTACATGCAATACAGAAAAATTAAAGAGCTGATGGAAGATACATAAGTAAAAAGCAATTAAAAAATTTAGACAATGCTAAGGATATACAAAAGAAGTCATGACCAGACTGACAGAAGGAACAGAGATGCAGAAAGGGCTAGTCCTACATACATGTGTACGTTTAAAAATCAAGAAAGATATCTCAGGTGCAGACATTCTCCCTTAAACAGCAAGGGTTTCCAACCCCATACTAGGCCCCCCAGCCCAGAGAAGTCACCATAACTTCTGTCTGTGAAAACCAGCAGAGACTGGCACTGAGAGAGGGTGTAGCATTCTGGAGTCCCAGGTGCTCCTCTTAAAGGGTCCACACACTTACTCATTGACAAAACTCACTCATAGTGAGCTCCAGCACTGGAGTAGCAGCTCAAGGCACCAGAAACATACGTGGAGGAACTGAATTGTCTGCCTTCAGGGCATGGATGGTATGGGCAGCTTTCTCCTGGACAGAGGTACTGGCAGAAGCCACTGTTCCTTTGTTGAACCTTCCCTGAACTCAGCCTGCACACACAAATGGGCACCATGTCTGTTTTGGTCTCCATCAACCTAGCTACACATCTGAGTATCCAATAACCTGGCTAACACCATTCACCCCATCATGATGATTCACTGAAAACCTGACTCACCTAACTTTCAGACCCACCCAAGCAAATTGTAGTTGCTTTTCTATACAAATGACCTGTCTTGGCTCATGTACTGGTCTTTCCTAAAATCTCTCAAAGGTTTACAACTCCTGAACAGTAGCATCTGGTCTCAGAGTGCCCTATACCTCTTAATAAATGTCCCTAAGCCCAGAGCTAGAGGCAGCCAGCTTGACTTCACAGCCTAGCCCTCTCTGAGGTACTTCCAAGCCCAGCATAAGAGGGAACCATTTTCAGATCACTTTGTATCTCATACCAAGGGACTCTGTGCAGGCACAGGCAGCAGCTGACCTTGGGCTGCCCCAGCACTCTTCACAAGAAGTCACAGAACCAGCATGCCAGGTGGCGAGCTTCAGACCACATCAGAGCATTACCCAAACACTTCAATAAACCACACATGCAAAGGGTAGACTTGGCAAACACAAGAACCCTGGCTAAAGCAAATCTTGCTCTGCAGGGTTAGGCCCTGCACAACAGCTTTTCTACTATAATAACTGTCAACCCTCACAACCAATCAGCCTGAGGTTGAATCCCTCCCATTAATGTGCCAACCTGAGTCAAGGAGGTCACACGCAACCAGCGAAAGAGAAACACCTGGAGCACCTGGATCAGATGACCAGGGAGACTGTGTCATTCGGCCCCATAGGATACCTAATACATAAGACCACTGTACCAAGACAGGGAGACGTAGCAGCTGTACCTAATACAGAGCAACAAAACAAGGAAGGCAGCCAGAAAGTGAAGACAAAGAAACAGGTCCCAAATGAAATAACAGAAAAACTCTAGAAAAAAGAATTAAACAAAATTGAGGCAAGCAATCTACCAGATGCAGAGTTCAAAACACTGTTCATAGGGATGTTCAGTAAGAAAAAGAGTAGATGAATTTAGAACTCCAACAAAGAGATAGGAAACATAATAAAAAGATATGAAATATAAAAAAGCAGAAATGAAGACTAAAATGACTGAAATGAATTATTAGATGGAATCAATAATAGATTAGATGAAGCAGAGGATTGAATTAGAAATTTGGAAGACGAGGAAGTAGAAAACACCCACTTGGAACAGCAAAAAAAAAAAAAAAAAAAGAATAAAGAGTAAAATAATGAGGGTAGTTTAAGGGGGTCTCTGGAACTACAAACATAACAACATTCACATGCCAGGGAATCAGAAGGAGAAGAGTGAGAGCAAGGGATTGAAAACTTATTTGAAAAAATAATGATGGAAAACTTCCCTAAACTGGTAAAGAAAATAGACATACAAGTCCAGGAAGAGCAGAGTCCCAAACAAAATGAACCTAAAGAGGCCCACACCAAGACACAATTTAAATGCGAAAGGTTAAAGGCAAAGAGAGAATCTTAAAATCAGCAAGACAAAAGCAGTTAGTTACCTACAAAAGAGTTCCCATGAGAGCGTCTGCTGACTTCTCCACAGAAATTTTGCTGGCCAGAAAGGATTGGGCATGAAATATTCAAACTGATGAAAAGCAAGACTTACAACAAGACTACTCTAACCAGCAAGGCTATCATTTAGAATCAAGGCAGAGGTAAAGCACTTCCAAAGCAAGAAAAAGTTAAAGAAGTTCATCACCACCAAACCAGTATTAAAGAAATATTAAAGGGACTTCATTAAGAAGGAAAAAATAAAAAATATGAATAAAATGGCAATAACTGCATTTCTATCAACAATTACTTTAAATGTAAGTGGATTAAATACTCCAATCAAAAGACATGGGGTGGCTGAATGTTTCATAAAACAAGACCATTACATATGCTGCCTATAAGAGACTAACTTCAGATCAAAAGATACATAAAGGTTGAAAAGTAAAGGGGTGGAAAAAATGTTTCATGAAATGGAAAGAAACAAACAAAAAGCAGGTGTAAGTAATACTTATACCAGACAAAACAAACTTTAAAATAAAGGCCGTAACAAGAAACAAAGAAGGACCTAGCAATTCTACTCTGGGTGTTTATATGAAGAAATCCCAGAACTAATTAAAAAACGCACATGCCCCCGGATTTTCACTGCATTATTTACCATAGCCAAGATATGGAAGCAACCTAAGTGTCCCTCAACATATGCATTAATAAAGAGAAAGTGGTACATATATACAATGGGATATTACTCTGCCATAAAAAAGTATGAAATAACTGCTTTCTGCAACAACATAAATGTACCTCAGGAGTATTATGCTAAGTGAAATAAGTCAGAGAAAGACAGTTAGCATAGAATTTCACTTACGTATGAAATCTAAACCACAAAATAAAATATTCTTGATGAATATAGCAGTAATAACCCTCAAGAAATTATCAGCAAACTGAATTCAGCAACATATTAAAAAAGGTCATATAACACGATTAAGTGGCAATTGTTCCTGAGATGCAAGGTTGGTACAATATCTACAATTCAATTACTGAGACACACCACACAAACAAAATGATGGCTAAAAAATTATATTATCATATCAACAGATGTACTGTAGAAAAGGCATCTGACAAAAATCCAGCAAAGTGGGAATAGAGGGAACATGCCTCAACATAACAAGGGCTATAAATGACAAACCCACAGCTAATATCATACTCAATGAGGGAAGAAAACTAAAAGCATTTCCCTTAAGATCAGCAGCAAAAAAGGGATGTAAAACTGACGTTTGCAGATGACATGACACTGTACATACAGAACCCTAAAGATTCCACCAAAAACTTAGAATTGATAAATGAACTCAGTAAAGTAGTGGGACGAAAAATAAATATTCAGAAATTGGTTCCATTTTTATATACCAATGATGAAATATCAGAAAGAGAAACTAAGAAAACAATCACATTTATAATTGCATTAAAAAAATAGCTGGGAATAAATTTAACCAAGGAGGCAAAAGGCCTGTACTCAAAAAATTGTAAGACACTAAAGATAGAAATTGAAGAAGATACAAATAAACGGAGGTATACACCATGCTATAGATAGGAAGAATTAACAAAAATAAAATGTCAATACTACTGAAAGCAATCTATAGATTCAATGCAATTCCTATCAAAATACCAATGGCACTTATCACAGAACTAGAATATTCCAAAAATCTGTAGAAAAACCACAAAAGATCCTGAACAGCCACAGCTATCTTGAAAAAGAAGAACAAAGTTGGAGGTATCATGCTACCTGACATCAACCTATTCTACAAGGTCACAGTAATCAAAACCGCATGGCACAAAAAAAGACATAAAAAAAGACACAAAGATCAATGGAAGAGAACAGAGAGCCCAGAAATAAACCCACACCTCTATGGTCAATTAATATTTGACAAAGGAGGCAAGAACATACAATGAGGTAAACACAGTCTATTTAATAATGGTTTTGGGAAAATTGGGCAGATACATGGAAAAAATAAAACTAAACCACTTTCTTACAGCATATACAAGGATAAACTGAAAATGGATTAAAGACTTAAAATGTAAAACTTGAAACCATTAACTCCTAGAAGCATATGCAGTAAAGTCTTGAAGATTTCTCTCAGTAATTTTTTTCCTGACATATCTCCTTGGGAAATGGAAACAAAAGGAAAAATAAACAAATGGGACTACATCAAGCAAAAGTTTTTACACAGCAAAAAAATCATCGACAAAAGAAAACCTACTAAATGGAAGAAGATATTTGCCAATGATATAAGCCAATGATATGGTTTAATATCCAAAATTTATTTAAAAAACTCATATAACTCATCACCAAAAAATTAAACAATCCAATTAAAAAATGGGCAAAGGACCTGAATAGACAGTTCTCCAAAGAGGGCATATAAATGGCCAATAGGCATATGAAAAGATGTTAAATGTCATTAACAATTAGAGAAATTCAAATTGAAACCACAATGAGATATCACCTTACACCTGTCAGAATGGCCATCATCAATAAATCAATATACAAGTATTGGCCAGGATGTGGAGAAATGGGAACCCTCGTACACTGTTGGTGGGGATACAAACTGGTGCAGCCACTGCGGAAGGCAGTATAGAGTTACCTTAACAAATTAAAAGTGGAACTGCTTCATGACCCAGCAATCCACTTCTGGGAATGTATCTGAAGAAACTGAAAACACTAATTTGAAAGAATATATGTTCCCCTATTATAATGGGGGACAACCCCCACCACGAAATGCGGGAGGGGTTTGAGTTGAGCATGTGTGACTAGAGACCTTGCCACCTTGTTAAACATGGCAGCTGGAAGAGGGGAATGGCCAACACTGGCTTTCATTGGTTAAAAAGCTGGACACTCCAACTGACTTTTGGTGCAGATGGGATTCCGGGAGAGAACTTTTGAAACTGGGAGCACTGGAAAGTGAGAAGTCAGTTGGTTGTTTCCCTTTCCCCGGAGGGGTTCTTGTCAGGGGTCGCCAGCTGGCCTGCCAGTGGTGGTCAGTGCAGGCCTATGAGTGGAGACCTAGGGGCACAGACTCCAAAAGATGCCTGGAGCTGGACAGCAACTGCAGACCAGTTAAGCCACCTACGTTCATGATATGTTTGTGTGGGAAAAGAGGTTTCTGGCTCAACCTTGAACTGAGCTGGTAGAGGGTGACAGGGTGATTTTTCCTTGGGTATCTTAGAGGGAACAGGTTTTGAGGCAGAAACTTACCATTATTTCCAAAGACCTTGGTGATAATAGCACTGTGAAGAGATTTTTATTCTTGTGTTATTTTAAGTTCCTGAACTTATATAGTAGTTGTAATGACAAATATTTATATGGCTATTTTTGATGTCATTTTGATGTCTGACTTTTCCTTTCCCCTTACTTTTGATGCCCAGATATTTTAGACAGAAACTTGCCATTAATTAAAAGATTCATTTCTTTTCCACCAAACTCCATCTTTGGAGACTTGCCTGATAGGCGGTGAGTAGTAGGATCACCCCCTACTTGTTGGGTTCGGTAACACTAAGTTCATGGCAGCATTATTTCCTACAGCTAAGATACAGAAGAGTAGAAAAGAAAGCAGTGGTACATATATACAACAAAGTATTAGTTGACCATGAAAAAGAATGAAATATTAAAATTTGAGACAACATGGATGGACGTGGAGGGTATTATGCTAAATAAGTCAGTCAGAGAAAGAAAACTACTACACGATTTCATTTATATATGGAATCTAAAAAATAGAATAAATGAACAAATAAAATAGAAACAGACTCATAAATACAGAGAACAGACCGATAGTTGCCAGAGGGGAGTGGGATTGGGGGACTGAGTGAAAACGTGAAGGGATGAAGAGGTAAAAACTTGTAGTCACAAAATAGTTATAGGGTTGTAAAATAAAGCACAGGGAATACAGTCAATAATATTGTAATAACTAGGTATGGTCGCGGGTGGGTGCTGCAGATATCAGGTGGAGCACTGTAAAGTATATGACTATCTAATCCCTATGTTATACACCTGAAACTAATACAAAATAATATTGAATGTAAGTAAAATTTTAATTTAAAATGTTAATAAAAGGAAATATTTTGGCCGGAGAAAAATAAATACAAATAAAAAACAAAATAAAGGAACAAACAAAACAGAAACAAATTCATAGGTACAGAGAACATTTTGATGGTCACCAGATGGGATGGAGGTTGTAGAGATGGATGAAAAAGGGGACGGGATTAAGATGTGCAAATGATAATTACAAAAAATCATGGAGATGTAAAGTACACCATAGGGAATATAGACAATAATATTGTAATAACTGTGTATGGTGTCAGATAGGTACTACATTTATTGGGGTGGTCACTTTTGTAAGTTATATAAATGTCTAATCACTATGTTATACACCTGAAACTGATACAATATTGTATGTTAACTGTAATTGAAAAATAAAAAATTATTTAAAAAATTTAGATGACACTGATTTCTACTTTCAGTAATGGCAAGATAGATAATTTGTATTAAAACTGTGAAGGCATCTAAATTGGCTAAGTAAAAAAGTTGTTCATTTCTTAAAAACTGAAGAACTAATAACATGAGTATACCGAGGAATTACTTAACCAAAATCTAGATGGCAAAGTCCTAAAGTAGTAAGTAAACTCAGCCTTCTCAGTTGCTTTTGCCTTGAGGGTATTTTTCAGTCCTGAGGAACCCAATGGAAAAGTGAGCTGTGGCTTTGGTGGCACTGAATCTCAAGAGGAACAAAATTCAAAGCTCTGGGCCTATACAAAGTGGAGAGTTAATTAAATCATATTCAAGACACATTAAGACAGACTGTAAGGCTACACCATCAGAAGGATAAATCAGAGATAAACCAGCTCTTTAGGGCTGTTATATCACCAGAATGGTCTGGGGAACTCGAACCCTGAGCTCAGATTACACTGCGAGCGACACTAACTGTGCCCCAGGCACCTTTTAGAAATACACAAAATCCTTCCTGATGGAGCGACCTAGGCCTCATATTATTCCTACAAGAAAGTTTTAAAATCTAATGACTACACCTTGTCAAGAGTGAGATGTAGGAGAGCCTACTGGTAACAAAAAACAAACCTACAAAGATTTCAGATATTGTAAATGTTACCTCTAGACTGTATCTTTATCATATTAAAGACATTTTAATTTAGAGCTTGAAAATATTTTCAGGGAACAAGAAGACATATAAAAAGTGAGCCTGCCAGTTTTAAAAAGAATGAAACAAAAATTCTGGAAATAAAAATAGTAACTGAAATTATGAGCTCAATTGATGAGTTTAACAATAAATCTAAAGTAGGTGATGTGAGATTCAATTACCTAGAAGGCAGATTAGAAACCATTATCCAGCACATGGCACAGTAAAACCAAGAGATGTAAAAGAAGAAAGACAAGGAAGCTACAGTGAGATCGTCTAACAGACATACAATCAGAGATCCAGAAAAAGGGAAAGAACAGAACAGTTAACATTTAAAGAGATAACGAAAGCAGCAGCCCAAAATGTAAAAGATGCTTGTCATAATGATGCTTGACATGGCACAGGAATGCTGTACTCATACCACATTAAACTGATATTTTTTACTAGCCATTTTCAAGATGAAACAGAAGCAATGTTGGAAAAAAATTAAATTTTGAAAAAAAAACCCTTGACACCTAAGAATCTAATGGTATTTTCAGACTGAAAAGTCTACTTACATACAAAATCTGGGGATGACACGAATCTTCAAAGTGAATCTTTTAAATAATCTTTATCTAATAAATTTGAATATTATAAATGTTCACTATAATAATGAGCTATAAAGACTAAAGAAATAAATTAAAGCTGAAAATAATGTAAGAGTGCTTAGTGATATCGATGTTCAACACATATGTCTTGCTGAGGCAAAATAAATAACAAAGATCAAATGTGATTCCCAAAAGACAATTCAGTAAGTAAAACAAAGAAACAGATAGTTATAACTCTATGTAAAATTGACACAAGGCTCTTGTCTCTATTTAGCTTAACTTGGAACTCAAGCTAGAGAAGTAGGCATTGCCCAAAAAGACTGCAAGCCTCAGATGCCTGGGTCAAAATTTCACAATAAAAAATGCAGTAAATTGTACACTTAATAATGGTTAAAATGGCAAATTTTATGTTATATGTATTTTACCACTATAAACAAATTGAAAAAAGGAAGGAAAGAGAGTGAAGGGAGGGAGGGAAAAGGATAGGCAGAACTTAACAGTTTTGTGGACACTGGGGGAAATGACACAAGAAATCTGGGGAATGTGCAAGAAAGGAGTGATATGAAAACCACTGCGGAAGCCAAGCCAACGGACAGGATGGCGACAGGTGCTTGATCCTAATAATTGGAGCTGCTACGGACAGAGAAACATGCATGTTGTCAACACTTACGCTGCCTTAGCATAGAGCCTTAACGTGCTTTCAATTCTGCCTATTGAAGTATTCCAACAATTTTCTAGCCTTTCATATATTATTCTGTTTTTTTCTTTCAATTTCCAAGCCAATCAATCCCAAATCAGTCAGCTCTTTTTGTGAAGTCACAAAGACTTCATTCCTCACATCTCTTAAATATATTATGTAATATATACACCGTGGAATAGAACTCAGCAATAAAAGTAACAAACTACTGATACAAAAAACATGGATGAATCTTAAAAATATTACCCTGAGTGGAAGAAATCAGATAATATAAAAATGTTGTATGTCTATTTGGAAAACATTTTATAATATCAAAAACTAATTTATAGTGGTAGAAATAGGATCCAGAGCACTGGGAGGGGGAATGAGAGAACCTTCTGGGATGATAGAAATATTCTGATTTGAGTGTGAGGTACATAAATGTATGCATTCGTCAAAAGTGATCTGACTATAAACCAAATACCTGAATATTCTACTGTAGGTCAATTATACACAATAAAAAATTTTAAACTATTACAGAATTTCCTCAGTACTATTCAGCAAGATCTCTAAGTATAGGGAATTCAGAAGTGTCCTCTGAATTTCTCTTCTCTCTTCACTTTTACTGCAAACAGAAGCAAATGGTACATTTGATTAACTGAGTCACTTCTATATAAGACTTAGAATAATCTGGCTGCTTCTGATACAGGTAACACCCTCCTTTTCCTTTTCCATTTCATACATAAACTAAGAACCTATCTTTTGAATTATGTCTATAGAAATTAGAAGAGTATACTGAAACTAAGACTTAGGTCTCTAGCTTAGACGGTGATCTCTAAGACTTTTCTGTAACTTTCACTTCATGAAACAAGGCTGCTGATACCATTTAGTTACAAAAAAAGTTATAGGTCAACTTCCTTTGCAACTGGCAAGTATATGACCATTTCACTTTCACAAAACCTAGCCATTTATAAATTCTACCGCCAACTCTTCCCTTGTGCTCTTTTTCTTGAGAGGTAATTTTTCAAAGCAGAAGAACTATTCAACAAAGGAGGCTATGACATTACGTTGAAAATAAATTCTTCTATATATGTTTCTCTCCTTTATAACTGAATAGTAGTTCCTTTGTCTATCTCTGTATCCTTGGTTTCTTCTGTTCTGGCACTTTGCACAAGAAATTAAAACTTAAAATCTTCTAATAGGTTTTGATTTTGGTCACTGCTAATGAATTACCTATAAAATTCCCCCAATCTCATTGCACTCTCCTTGTGTCCTTAGATTTTTCCTTTTACATTGCCAGCATGGTATTCCCCTACACCCACTAATGCCATCCAATTATAAAATATGCAATCTAAAAGCATTATTTGTCATAACTTATTCTCTTTTCAGCTCTATTAAGGTCCTCATTTTCTACAAGAAAATAAAATTCAATCATTTTATTGCTTTATGCTTTGACCATAAACATAAAAGCAGCTGAATAGTTTTTCCAGGTATTTCTCACATGTGTTAATTAGATGCAGGTTGCTTTTGAGCCATGCTATAGAATTCTCTATTTATTTGAGTTAAGTACACACTAATCTAAATATCACGCTCTTTCAAATTTAACAGTTTTCTGGGTTTTCAGTTTTGAAATTGTGTAGTTGCCTTATAGTTTTAGCTAAAGATGTTAACCTTGTATAATTTTAATTTAAATGAAATATGTTTGTTCCAGATATACCCTATGCATCTAAAAGATGCCTTCTAGTTAATAAGGAAACAGAATAATCTAGAACCTATGACACTGGCTTGCTTGACTTCTCCAGTGTGTTCACAAGAAAGTAAGTGATTGGGAGGGTAAAGATTTTGCTATCTATAATGCCTTGTAGGAGCAGTGAAAAGAAAAAAAAATTTTTAAGAGCACCAGAAAAAAAACGATTTGCCATTGAATCCAGAGAGGCAAATCTTATCATAAGCCACTTCTAAAGGTACAAAATTTACAGCACTGATTAAAGTACACGTCAGCTACGGGTCCTGGAGTTCAAAATTCCAAGGTATAATCAAATCCTAACTAGGGATTATATCACATATGCCATGAAAAAAGTTCCTGTGAATTGATTTGCTAAAAATTTGCAGGAAGTTCTTTTCCTAAAATAAATCTTTGTTTGTTAAATACTGATTATCCACTCTATAAGCCTTGACTTTCCTTATACTCAATCTCTCAATCTTGGCACTACTGACACTTTGGGATGGGTAATGCTTTGTTTTGAGGGGCTATTCTATGTATTTGTAGGATGTTTAGCAGCATCCCCAGCCTCTAGCCATTAGATGCCAGTAGCTTCTTCCAGGTGTGACAATCAAAAATTTCTCTAGACACTGCCCAATGTCCACTGGGAGGTAAAACAGATTTGGCTTCAGAACAACTTCACTAAATCAAAATCCACGCATATAAAAAGATATGGGGATTATCTAAAGCTGTATGGTAACTTCCAAAACTGTTGCACAAGTGTTGTAGGACCAAAACTTAATTAGAAAAAAATTACTTCTTGGTAGTATGGACATTTTAATGATGTTAATTCTTCCTATCCATGAACACGGTATGTGCTTCCACTTATGTGTATCTCCTTCTGTTTCTTTCTTCAGTGTCTTAAAATTCTCTGAGTGCAGGTCTTTTACATCCCTGGTTAGGTTTATTCCTAGGTATTTAATTCTTTTAGTAGCAATTGTGAATGGGGTTGTTTTCTTAATTTCCCTTTCTGTTAGTTTGTTGTTAGCATGTAAAAATGCAACGGATTTCTGGATATTAATTCTGTATCCTGCTACTTTGTTGAATTCATTTATCAGTTCTAATAGTTTCTTGGTGGAATTTTTGTGGTTCTCTATGTACAGTATCACGTCATCTGCAAATAATGACAATTTTACTTCTTCCTTTTCAATTTGGATGTCTTTTATTTCTTCTTGTCTGATTGCTGTGGCTAGGACGTCCAATACTATGTTGGATAAGAGAGGTGAAAGTGGACATCCCTGTCTTGTTCACAATCTTAAAGGGAACACCTGTAGTTTTTGCAAATTGAGTATGATGCTGACAGTGGGTTTGTCACATATGGCCTTTATTATGATTAGGTATGTCCCCTCTAATCTCACTTTGCTGAGAGTTTTTATCATAAATGGGTGCTGGATTTTATCAAATGCTTTTTCTGCATCTATTGATAAGATCATGTGATTCAATGCAATTCCTATCAAGATTCCAATGAGGTATTTCACAGAACTAGAGCAAATATTTCAAAACTTTATATGGAACCACAAAAGGCCCTGCATAGCAACAGCAAACCAGAGGAAGAACAAGTTGGAGAAATCATGCTAATATCAAACTATACTATAATGCTGTAGTAATCAAAACAGCAAAGTACTGACATCAAAACAGACACATAAATCAATGGAACAGAATAGGGAGCCCAGAAATAAACCCAAACCTTTATAGTCAATTAATATTCAACAGAGGAAAGCAAATACATACAATGGGCTAAAGATAGTTTATTCAATAAATGGGGTTAGGAAAATTGGCCAGATACATGCAAAAAAAGAAGCTAGACTACTTTCTTACATCGCACACAAGAATAAATTCAAAATGGATCGAAGACGGAATCATAAAAATGATAGTAGCAACCATAGGCAGCAAAACTTTGGACATCACTCGTAGAAATATTTTTTGCATATAACTCCCCAGACAAGGAAACAAAAGAAAAAATAGAGAAATGGGACTACATAAGACTAAAAAGATTTTGCACAGCAAAGGAAACCATCAACAAATAAAAAGACAACCCACAGAATGAGAGAACATATTTGCCGCTACATCTGATAAGTGTTTAATATCCAAAATTTATAAAGACCTTACAAAACTCAATACCAAACCACCCCCCCAAAAACCAAAAAACCAATTAAACAATGGGAAAAAAGCCTGAATAGAACTTCTCAAAAGAGGACATACAAATGGCCAATAGACCTATGAAAAGATGCTCAATGTCACTAATTATCAGAGAAATGCAAATTAAAATCACGGTATCACCTCACAGTGGTCAGAATGGCTATCATCAATAAACCAACAAACAACAAGGGCTGGTGAAGATGCAGAGAAGAGGGAACCCTTTTGCACTGTTGGGTGGAATGAAGATTGGTACATCCACTGTGGAAAACAGTTTAGAGGTACCTCAAAAAATTAAAAATGGAAGTACCTTTTGACCCAGCAATCCCACTTTAGGAATATATCCAAAGGAACCCAAAACACGAATTCGAAAGAACGAAGAACACTCCTGTGTTCATTGCAGCATCATTTACAATTGCCAAGATATGGAAGCCACCCAAGTGTCCATCAGTAGATGAGTGAATAAAGTAACTATGGGACATTTACACAATGGAATACTACTGGGCCATAAAAAAGAAGGAAATTTTACCCTTTGTGACAACATGGATGGACCTGGAGAAGATTATGCTAAGTGAAATGAGCCAGTCAGAGAAAGACAAATACCATATGATTTAACTCATACATGGAATCTAATGAACGAACTGAACTAACAAGGAAAATGGGGACAGGCTCATAGATGGAGAGCAGGATGACAGCTAAGGGGGACGTAGTAGGGAGTTGAGGGATTAGGAAAAAAAAGGAAAAGGGCTCATGGACATGGACAACAGTGTGATGATTGCTGAGGGGAGGGAGGTATAAGAGAACTAAATGTTAATGGAAAAATACAATAAAGATTAAATTTAAAAAAATACTTCAAGTCAAGCGTAGTTATTTCTATATTTTAGGCACTAGATTATTATTATTTGAATCAATAAATTATGAACAATTATTCTATTTATGCTAGATATAGTTCTGTTGGATCGGCTACTTCCCTCTCTTCATTTTGATTATTAAATAAAACAGAAAGAGACTTAATGGGAAAATGGAGTCAGAGAGGAAGGAAGTCGATGATAGAAATTTTAAGTAATCTGGTTCACTTTTAAAAAATTACTGACATTTCAAAAGATGCAAGGTATATTTACCACTTGTTTTCTATGCATCTAGGCACTATTACATGTATGATATAACATAAAAAATTGGAAAAGTTGTAGGAAAATGAAAATATTTTGATCTATTATTTTGGACATACACTTTAGTATTTGTATAAAACTGGTTAGTGGGTTTAAGTGTTAGAACACTAAGTTAAGAGGCTTACTACTATGGCTCAATTATATTCTTCTGAGAATAGGATTGACAGAAAATGACAGTTTACTGTCTTCCTTTCCCCTTCATTTCAAATTCTCAGGCCGTTGTTCTAAAAATTAAAAACTAAAAGATGACCTTCAAAATACACCCTTCCTTTGATAATCTTATACAATTGGAACCATGACCTTAAGACCCATTTTCATTCATCAACTATATGACCAAGTAAATACACATTGTTTTTAAGTTTTGAAAAATCATGTTATCAAATTTTTAAGTCTGATAATCAAATAAAAGCATCCATCATTTCTAAACAGAGAGTAAGGCTCTTACCTACAAGCAAAATTTGGATCAGCATTTCTTGAAAGTAGTAGCTCTACACACTTCAAGATCTGTTCCTCTGAGCCACGAGCTGAACATGCAGTTATCAAAATAGTTTGTTTATCTATAGTCAATGAAAAAATGAGAAACCCCCTCCATCAATAAATGTATCTACCTGACTACTTCTATCATTCAAAAAGATAATAAAAATTACTGCACTCTTAAAATTCTACAGCCTTTTCCCAAATCTCTTTATCTTAGTAGATAACTGAGATTAGGGATGAATTGCCTTAATCTCCAAATTATATCTATGATTTACTTTTAAATTTCCTTCCCCTATTTCTATTTCTTCAAGATAATAGGAAAGTATATAAGAGCATTATGTGTAGAGATATGGCCCAGAGTTGAACACTTTTTGGTTGATTAAAATTTGCCTTGCTGCACTCACGTTGAAAAACAATGACTGATATTTTCTGATTTCACTCCTTTACTTCCCAGTCATTTGACAACTCACTGAATCTGGCTTATGCCCAAACCATCCTACTGAAAATGATCTCAATCCTCTTCTACTTGATCTCTTTGACCTCACCCTATTTATTAAAATACTTCTTCCCTTGGCTCCTACAACATCAGCAGAGATCGGGGTAGATTTAAAAAATAAAAATACTTCTTAAGTAAAAATTGGGAAATTCAAAATAGGTCATGGCAGCCGTGGTTTACATTAGTGGTTCCATATTGATGGAGTATAAAGATACAGACTCTAGTCCCAGTTTTGCCACAATAAACTATGACTACAGTGATATCTTAATGTCTCAGTAAACCTAATCTGCAGATAGAAGCTAATATCTGCCCTCTTTGCCTGATAAGCCTGTTGAATGCATAAGAGAATTTATGTGAACATTCTATGAAAAATATAAAATTCTTTCTAACTGTAAGGTATTGCTCTGATGACAAGTAGCATAGAAAGAAAACAATTATATTTTGAGCAGAATATTATACATAGTTTCAAAAATCTCATTCTTAAATTTCACTTTCATTGGGTGATTAAACATAAACCTGTTAAGATGGGAATTTATATAAAATATATAAACAAGAAAACAAAACATAAATGGTTTTACAAATATCTAATATAGGTACAAACTTAATGTGAAAATTAATTCAAAAATAAAACCTATACCTGAATTATGAAATGAACTTAATTGCTCATTTGAAACATGTTAAAAACAAAAAAATCAGTTTTTCAATATAATAAACTAGACTTGCACATATACTCTTATTTTTTAAAAGTACTCAAAGATATACTCAGAAATTATTTAATAACAGGGAAAAATATGGATTTAATAAACTACCTTTGAAATAACTTTAGAATAACTTAGAGTTAAGTTTTAAATTCCAACGACCAATTTTTAAGTAATTTTCCATAAAATTATCAGCTTTTTGATTCTCTTTCAATGCATTTTTCCTTTGTAAAAATAACCCAAACCCTTTAGGATAGAAGCTAAAGATATATAATAACACAACCAGTTATAAAAATAATATAAATGGAATCTACATCTTTGGCAAGAGGTTTTCAAAATTTCTATGGTTTCTAATTTGACTTTGTATGTTATTCACCTAATATAACTATAAACAGAGGTTTTTTAAACTGCTTTTTTTTCACTTTGCATAATAGCTGCTTGGGAATCAAGAAAATCACAGTAAACATAATCAGTTACATTATCTCAAACACCTTACCCTGATTATTTTTTTTTCATGGGCAAAGGTTTATTTTAAAGTGAATATATGAAAACAGCATGAAAAGTATGTATCACTACCCCTTAACAGAATTAGGCTTTTAAACAGAGAAATATACACAGTAAATTTTCACATATGTTAAATATTCAAAACATCTTACCTTTATCAAAGTTTGCATTAGCACCTCTGTCCAAAAGGACCCGAACTAGCTCTACACTGGAAATGCTAGCAGCATACATAAGAGGAGTCCATCCATACCGAAAGCTGGAATCTACACTAATGCCTGTCAAAATAAAAACAAGCTTTTAAAAGCCTATGCTACACCACACATGCACAAACACTGTCACCTTAATATGCTTAAAGTACTGAGCACGTGACATGGCCATGTATACTTTATAATAGGAAGGAATTTCGTGGTAATAATGTCTTTAAAAAATGGGAAATGGTTCTATCTAGACTCCAATAATTTAGCTAACTTCATTTTTACTTGTAGGTGCCATGTTCCAAGAGACCTTATCTGACAAATGTTTTATCATGTATTATATAAAATTGCTATATGCACATTATAACAGGTTTTACATGCTACCATTATCTCTCCAGGGGAGTTGGAAAAGGTTTCACAGAGGTAAATTGTCTTTTTAATTAGAATATTATACATTTCTGCCCTGATCAGTGTGGCTCAGTTGGCTGGGCATCATACCAAAAAGCAAAAGGTCGCCAGTTCGATCCCTGTCAGGGCACAAGCTAGGTGGCAGGTTCAGTCCCCAGTAGGGACACATACAAGGGGAAACCAGTCAATGTTCCTTGCTTACGTTGATGTTTTTCTCTCTCTCTTATCCCCTCCCTTCCCCTCTCTCTAAAAAAATTAAAAAATAAATAAAGAATATTATACATTTCTAAGGTGGTAAGCACCATGTATATTCTCACAATTTCCTTAACTTCCTTTCTAACACAAAATTTATCCATGGATGCCTGGCTAAATATGTGGCTAAAATGGTAGGTGAGGGTTAGATTATGAAAGCTCTATTAAGAAATGTTCACTGTATATGTGATCCAGGAATCGACACCATTATATTTGTATTATAAAGACAACAAAGGTATTACTGTTGAGAGTGAAGAGGAGGCAGGGAGGCCAGTTATGAGACCAGAACCCTATATAAAAGTCACAGCAAAGGCAGTAGGGACAAAGAGGATGGAATACAAAAGAACATTTCAAAGGTGGGATCATCAGAATTTAAAATTACTTTGAAGAGGAGAAGTGATAGAAAAAAACAAGTCAAAATTAACATCATGTCCTGCCTTAGACAAATGAATGACAAGCAGTGTGGTAGAATAAGAAAAGACCTAGATGAGATATCAAGCCTGAGGAGTACAGTGAAGTTTTAAAGCCACTATCCGAAGTGGGACAGGAAAGAATAGATAAAAACTAGAAAGAACAAAAGCCAGCTGAGGTGGTTGACCTTAATATCCTCAAGCCATTAGAGGTAAAAACCCTTGGTGTCATCTGATTTTATCCCAGAGTATTGACTGATTTGCTCATATTAAAAAAGAAAAAAATGGTTGAATTGATCTAGGTTTGGATCTAGGACTGGGAAGAGCATAGAAGATGAGATACAAGAACAAAGATACAAAGAGGCAGTGAACACAATCTATTAAACTTATGTAAAGACTTTTCTACAAAGTGATGAAGATTTAAGTAGCAATCTCTCTCTTCAACTTAAGAAATACTTGCTAATGTTAAGAATAAAAATGTTTTTCTGTTTCAAAGAAGGAATACCTGTATGTGAAAACCACTGAATATAAGCCTACCTTTAACACCTTTTAATGTACAATTTTATAGTCTTTGGCTGTAAAGGGTTCCATCCACACAGAGAAAGAGAATATCCACACTAAGTTGCTTAAATATTATTCCTGACTGTCTAACTTTAATTGATATAAAGTGATAATAATTACTGAGAGAAACAACATAAAACCTCTTAGCACATACATACACTGATGGTGCAACCTGTCTTTAACAAATTTTTCTCTTTAAATGGTTGCAACTGAAAGCATATGAATAAGATCAGAGAAAAAATGTTTTCTCATTATTGCTTCTTTAATGCCATTATTGCTCAAACCATAATAAAAAGGAAACAATGAGAAGAAAAAGATAAGCAAATGCAGCATGTTAGTATAAAAATTCTTAATCATCATCACCTCTAATATTCAAAAACACATCTATTATGCTCTAGGCAGAGCTTATTTTATTTATTTTTAAATCATCAACCGAGGAGATATTCACTGATTTTAGACAGAGACGAAGGAAGGAGAGAGACAGAAAGGCATTGATGGGAGACAGAAACATCAATTAGTTGGTTTCTGTACACACCCAACCAAGGACTGAACCTGCAACCTAGGTATGTGCCTTGACCAGAGATCAACTGCAACCTTTTGGTGCACACACCAACAGTCCAACCAACTGAGCCACTGGGCCAGGAGGCATAGTATCAAAACATGACATTAAGAACATTCGCAACAGCATGGATGGATCTGGAGAGCATTACTAAGGGAAATAAGTCAGGCAGTGAAATACAAATACCATATGATTTCACCTGTAAGTGGAGACTAATTGACAGAACAGACAAGCAAGTTAAATGTAACCAGAGACACTGAAGTGAAGATCAAACTGATGTGAACACAGGAGAGGGGGGCGGGGTGGGGGCAGGGACACAGGGGAAGGGTGGTCAAGGAACATATACAGGAGACTCATGGACAAAGTCAAGGGGGGGTGGGATTGAGAGTGGGGGCAGGGGGAGTGGTGAGAGGAAAATAGACAAAGCTATACTTGAACAACAATAAAAAAATTTTAAAATAAAGGATTGAAACAATAGATACACTGGGTTGGACCAAAAAATCCGTTTAGATTTTTTCTGTAAAGAAAAAGACATATTTTTCATTTTCACCAATAACTTTATTGATTTGGATGTTTTGAGTATGTTGGCTATCTCCCGTGTAGTATAATGGTGAGTGTTCTAAATTAATGTCTCAATTTGATCCCTATCAACTTCAACTGGTCTAAACAACAGTGAAGTGTCACCAGCGAGAAAACTCCAGCAAGAAACTTCGCAAACCACTTTTGACATGTTCAATAAGTCACAGCACCTTTTCCATACACTGCAGAAATCTTTTTTTTTTTTTTTGCATTTCAGTTGTGTTTTTACTTTTCTTGGTATAATAAAGCATAGCATGCTGAAAATAGTGTATTTTTTCCATCTTCAGCATTAAAATGGCTACATCATAATTTACGAATTTTGATTAAGTTTTTTTAAATGCATGCTGATATTACAGCTGTCACAATACAATCTAACAAAATTGTTTTGAACGAAGTTAAAGACAACTAAAGTGCTATCAGAGTAGTCTTACAGAAAAAACCAAACAAACTTTTGGCCAGCCCAATATATTTTTAAATTTTTAAAAATAAACGTGAATTGATTTGAGAGAGAGAGAAAGAGGAAGGGACCGTGAGAGAAAAAGAAACATCATCGGTGTGAGAGAGAACCATCAACTGGCTGATTCCCATACACACTCCAACCAGGGATCAAACCAGCAACCTAGATATGTGCCCTGACTGGAAATCAAATCCCCAGCCTTTTGGTGCACAGGACAATGCTCCAACCAACTGAGCCACGCCGGCCAGGGCAACACAACAAATTTATGTAGCTCAAAAACATTCCAAATAACACTATATTGTTTTGGAATAAATACATATAAATACATACAGTAAAAATCTAAAGATATGCAAAGGAAAGATAAATAACAACTATAGGTGAGTGGTTATCTCCAGAGGGAAGGAGAGATATCTCTGTATCTTTCTGAATGTCTGAAATACTTAATAATTTAAAGAGAACTGAAAATAGTACATAGCTGAAAAACAAAAACTGAGACGTGTTTGGTTGAACTGTTCAAAGTAGAGTGGCTGACTAAAAGGACGCTTTCTTTTTTTTTTATTAAACTTTTCAACTGGTGCAGAAATATGTATCAAAGAATGACTTTGAAAGGCAAAATTTAAAAATATTTTAAGAAGTGTTAAGTAATCACATTTGGAAGGAAACCAGGCAACACTAGGAATGACTTGTGAAAATGAGATTTCAGAGGTAATAGGGGTGAAAGGTATATTTCTGTTTATAATTATATATTATTAATGGCTGTTTTAAATGAACTTTAAAAAATTTTGTAATTAAACAATTATAAAAGGTTGACTAAATTCTTCCTTTACCAGTAGGCTCTTTTCAAGTAGTCACCTTCAGGAGTCTCCATCAGTTCACTGCACCTAGTCCCACTATTCCTAAAGCAAACTGTCTTTTCTAAACAAATTTCTGCCTATTCCATCACTATGCACACTCCTGCATGTGTTTCTATTAGGTATTAGGCCTCTGTTATTCAAATTTTATTCTATTTCATTCAATTACAAACTCAAGTTCCTTTGTCTGCAGTCACACAGATTCTTCTTTTGCTGTAAGTTAATATTTACATAATTTCTGTGTGTTCTAAAAACTTTATTAATATATTTTCTCATTTTAATCCCACCCAAGAAAATACTGTTGATATAATGCATCCCATTTAAAGGCAGGGGCATAATTGAAATTATGACGAAGATTTAGTAATTAGTCAAGACTACAGAGCCATCCATGGCAGGACTAGTACTGAAAAGAACTATACTATTTCCAAAATGATTTACTTTCTGCTAAACCATGAAGCATCTCTAGCATAGAAGACAAACATTCTTCTATATACAATATCATTTAACTATTTTGTGTGTGAATGTTTTGTATCTACAAGTAGATGGTAAATGAGTTATTCATTTGGATAATTTCAATCATTATTATCAACAATTCACATTTTTATGTCAAGGTAATTTTTAAAAATAATATGGTTAATTTGATCTACAGAAAAAATGTTGTGGTACCCAGGCTTGTATTAAGATGCTTTACATGGTCCTGGCTGATGTAGCTCAGTGGACTGAGTGTTAGCCTGGGAACCAAGAGGTCACAGGGTCAATTCCACAGTCAGGGCACATGCCTGGGTTGTGGGGGTCCATAGTAGAGGGCGTGGGAGAGGCAACCACGCATTGATGTTTCCCTCTCTTTCTCCCTCCCTTACCCTCTAAAAATAAAATAAATAAAGTCTTTTTTTTGTTTAAGAGATGCTTTACATGAAGAAACTGATGCTCTGCCACGTTTAAAAGATTTTTCCAGGGAACCACACTGACTAGCCAATTGGAGAGATACCCAGGTATTCTGATTCCTACCTCAGACTTCATTTTACACACACGTGAGCACACACACAGCACAAGAACATAACTGAACATAACTGAAATGTACATAACTAGAATAAATATTTGAGAAACATATATCAAGAAAATGCTGAGAAAAGTGAGTAAGCATTACCATAGTGGAGTAGGATTAGTCAGAATAAGCCTCTCGAAGATGTGGAAGAACTATGGAAGGTACCAGGGTGGCATTCCAAATTAGAGGAAGAAAAGGCAAAGAGAACTCAGGGTCGAGAAAGGTATGCAGGACACTACCTATATTAACACTCACTGTGATTCCATTAGAAAGGCAAGTCAAACCTTTTAAAATCAGAAACAGTTGTGAACTTACACAGTTGGGTTGGGTTGAAATTACCCCTTATTTCTCACCAGAATTTAGGAGCTCTTGGACCAATGAAATATTTCCTGTGGTCAATGCTTTCTTAAATGTCTCATTCTTTTCTTCAGTGGGTAACAGTCCTTTTAATTTCTAAAAAAGCATAAAGTTTTAAAAAATCATTTTACATATTTTCATTTCCACTGTAGCAGTAAACAATGTTTGGTTTTAGGTAAATCTTTTTTTTTTTGACGGTGATGGGGTGGGCAACATACAAAGTTTGTAAAGAATTCATGTCTAAAATGATCTTTAAAGGGGAACAGGTTAAGGACTGGTCCACACCAAGTGAAGAGCTACTACACAGACTACTTAAAGAAGGGCAGTCGATGGAAAGCACAGTAATGAAAGACGAAAACCTTGCGGGTTTGTTTGAAATCCAAAAGCCTGTTATTTCCGCTGGAAAAACAAGTCAGGGAAACGGGTGAGGAAGTAAGAAGTTTCACGATGCCAGGCCTTTGAGAGCCAGGAAAGGGAGATTTGGGCACGGTGAAGAAAAACCCTCCTTTGCTACCTGAGATGCCCGATCGAGATACCCAATCTCCCAGCCATCATCGTCGCTCTCGCTACTCTCGCCTCCACCCGCCACAGCCAGGCCTCGTAACCTTCCGGCCGCCATGCCCACTGGTTCCTCCCTACCCACAGGGCTCCACGCGCCCGCCCTTCTGCCTGCGCCTGCGCCTACTCCTGCGCCTGCGCATTGGGACTGCACAGAGGGTGGCGCGGGAAGCCGCGACGTGCGAGCCAGAGCCTTGGGACGTCAGGCGCAGGCGCATGGCGCGGCGCCGGGGCCCGCCCTTATCATTCACCGAGAGCACCGTTTTTGTGGGAGATGGAAACCAGCGCGTATCGAAGTGCTTGTGGGGCTGACAGGGTATTTGTTTCTTGAAGTTCTTGTTCTTTAAGGATTGCCCCACTTGAACCAGGAGAAAATTGAGGTTTTATGCCAAGTAAGACCAAGCTTTGCCCCCATCTCCAACCCCCCACCAAATCCACTGTCATACAGGTGCCCTGTGAGGTGAGAGGGACTATTGTTGACCAGAGGACATCCCTAAGGAGCCCCACCCATATTTTCAAGAAGCCATCAAACAAATGGGAGGGAGCTCACAAAGGAGCCAGGAGAATTCTTCCTTTAAATTTCATGTCATCTCAGGTCTCATAGATTCGGAAACTCCAGAGCATCTAAACACTTTCCCATCTAGGTTGGGTAGACGCACTAAAGGAAAAATTCGGTCAAGAAAAGGAAGGAGAGAGAGTGGATCGAAAGAGCAGGGAAGAAGAAATGATTTAAATTTTCAGAGAGCAAGTAATATAAACAACTCCAGGTGAAAGCAGCCCAAATTCATTTTTATGCATTTGACGTCTATGTGAAATGTTGGTGACTCAGTGATTATCTTTGCCACCACAGAAAAGTAGATCCATCAAGGAATAGCAAACATTTATGTATCTAAAGCTGATTTAAAAGGAATGTAGCCATGCTCCATTCTTTTAAAGTTTTGCAATAATTTTTTTTTCTTAAGGAATCTCTGATGTAAGAGTTTGAAGTTATTTACCTCAGAAATTTTCACAGATAACTGGTTTTAGGTAGTTTGGTTATGTTGGGGTCATGTGTGTCTTTCTAAATGTATTTATTCAATAAATACTATGGATCATCCCCCTCGCTGGTGTGGCTCAGCGTGTTGGGTGTTGCCCCATAAACTGAAAGGTCACTGGCTTAATTCCCAGTCAGGGCACATGCCTGTGTTGCAGGCCAGGTCCCGCAGTTGGGGGTGTGTGAGAGGTAACCCATTGATGTTTTTTTTCTCTCTCTCGTCCCCTTTCTCTAAAAATAAATAAAATGATTTTAAAAATGTATGGATCATTGAACACAGTCAGACACAACTAAGTTGGGGGAGACAACATCAAAGACAAACCAAGCTGCCTCATGGAGTTCAACATTTTAATGAAGAAAGACAATAAGCAAGTAAACAAACAAGACTATTGTAGATCATAGGTAACCAAAAGGAAATAAACAAGTACTCAGTTTCTTTCTTTCATTTTTTTACATCCTCAACTGAGGATATGTTCATTGATTTTTGAGAGGGAGAGAGAGAAAAACATTGATGTGAGAGAACATCGATCAGTTGCCTTTAATATACTCCCCAACTGGGAACTGAACCAGTAACCCAAACATGTACCCTAATCTGGAATTGAACCCACAACCTCTTGGTCTATGGGACAGTGTTCCAACCAACTGAGCCACACTGGCCAGGACTAAGCTTTTGCATTTTAATTATAATGTGTCTTGGTGTGGGTCTCTTTGGGTTCATCTTGATTAAGACTCTGTACTTCTTGGACTTATAGGTCTGTTTTCCTCAAAAGGTTGGTGAAGTTTTTAGTCATTATTTTTTTTCAAAATGGTTTGCAATTCCTTGCTCTCTCTCTGCTCCTCATAGCACCCCCATGATGCAGATGTTGATATGATTGAAGTTTTCCCGGAGGCTCCTTAAACTATCCTCACTTTTTTGGATTTTTTTTTTTTTTAGTTTTTGCTTTTCTTTTCTTCTCCTCCTTCTCCTTCTCCTTCTTCTTCTTTTGTCTTAAGAAATACACATTTATTATTTCACAACTCAGGAGGCCTGATATCCCAAAATCAAGGGGTCAGCAGGGCCAGTTCCTTCTGGAGGGCCTGGGAGAGAATCTTTTTTTTTTTAAGTATATTTTATCAATTATGCTATTACAGTTGTCCCAATTTTCCCCCTTTGCCCTGCTTTGCCAGTACCCGCTTCCCTCCAGCAATCCACCCCCTTGGTTCATGTCCATGGGTCATACATGTAAGTTCTTTGGCTTCTCCATTTCTTATACTATTCTTAACATCTCCCTGTTTTGCTCCTACCAATTATGCTTCTTTTTATTATTACTACTTTTTTATTGTTGTTCAAGTGCAGTTGTCTCTGTTTTCCCACCACCACTTTCCCCCACTCCATCCACCCTCACCTTCCACCCTCAATCCTACCCCCGCCTTGGCTTTGTCCATGGGTCCTTCATACATGTTCCTTGATGACTCTTCCCTTCTTTGCCCCATTATCCCTCTCACCCCTCCTCTCTTGTTACTGTCAGTTTGTTCTTTATTTCAATGTCTCTGGTTCTATTTTGGTCACTTGTTTTGTTAATTCGGTCCCACCTACATGTGAAACCGAATTCTTTCTAAACAAATTTAGACACAGGTGCCCTGTGAGGTGAGAGGGACTATTGTCAGAGACTATTGTCAGAGAGTTACCTACAAAGGAGTACCCATAAGACTGTCAGCTCATTTCTCAAAAGAGAATTTGCAGGCTAGAAGGGACTGACAAGAAGTATTCAAAGTGATGAAAAGCAAGGACCTATAACCTAGATTACTCTATCCAGCAAAGCTATCATTTAGAATGGAAGTGCAGATAAAGTGCTTCCCATACAAGGTAAAGATAAAGGAG